>PVJX010027522.1:0-24824 GCA_004027295.1 Dolichotis patagonum | reverse complement strand
GCTCGAAGTACACCGGAACACAGCCCCCCACACCACCCTAACAATCCAGTGTCCCTGCCTCCGCTCGCCCCCATCCGGGCCCTTCACATCAGGGGCTGTCCAGTGGTAGGAGATGGAACCTGAGCGCCGCTGACGGGGCCTGGAGCCGCAGCAGGTTGCCCCACAGATGTGCAAGGCCAGGCTCTGGGCCTCAGAAGTCTGCCCGGGAAATATGGAAAGGCTGTCCGGCGCCTGCTGGCTCTCACCTGAGAAATTCCCAGGATCCGGGGACCGACCTCACAAGACGTAGCAATCTCGCGCCAGGCACCGATTCCGAGTGTACCTGATTTCCCCGGGCTAAGATGACTTTATGAGAGGGCGGGCCAGCTGTCACCTGACTCGAGTCACGTGACTCGTGAAAGCCCGATGTCTGCGCGAGGTCCTCTGGCAGTTGTAGTTTTCACGAGTCTTAACCAGAAAGAGCCAGGCAGTGTTGCGGGGAGGGTAGAGAAGCGCAGGCGGCTTGGCAGAGATGGGAACTCCAGTGTGGAGGACAATCAAACCTCTCCGAGGGTCACAAAGGCCTTCGCGGCTTCCGGGTGAACTCTGCTCCTTTGGCAAGTGAGAATCAGCCGAGACTGGTAACCTCGGTTCTAAGGGGCGGGGCCTCTAGGTCCCGCCTTCTAACGCCTCTTTACCTATCCCCGGGGCCAGACGCGAGGGGTACGTGGGAGTAACCTTTCCTAGCCAATGGGAAAAGGAGAGGTCGCCATGTTGAGTGTGGCTAAAAGTGTGGCAAGAGAAACCGGGTCAAGGCACCTTCCTCCCAGGTGAATCGTACTGTGGCGCGTGCGGCAGGTAACAGATCCGAGAGCTCCGCTAGTTGCTGCTGATATGGCTGCACAGTCTGTCACTCTTGGCATCGACCTGGGCACTACGTCCGTGAAGGCAGCCTTGTTGGAGGCCGCACCGAGCCACCCATCCGGGTTCGTGGTACTGGCGAGTTGTGCCCGCCCCTCGCGAGCAGATGCAGAGAGCGAGGCTGCCGTGCCCCAGGTGAGGCAATGCCCTGGAGCCGCCGTTTCCAGGAGCCTCCGGACACCCCTCTTCTCCGAAGAGGCATCCTGCATAACAGATTCCTTTTGTAAAGAAATCTCCCAGATTGCTTCTGCGCGTCTGACCTCCGCCTAGGCCACGCAGCCTGCAACTCTGCCTAATCTTCTGGCACCACGGCCCCATTCCGGGGCCTCAGGGGTTCCAGGCCAAGGCGCTGGATCCCTGTCCTTTCTGCTGTCCACTTTTTGCACCCTGAGCTTGGAGGAATCGCTGGCTGTGAGCTTGTAGGAGCCACAGACCTTCCTATCTCTTTTGTCGCTCACTGCTCCTCACACCTGCCCTCGGGTTCAGGAATCAGATCGTTTCCCAAGGCAGAGTCTGGATTTTACTCCGGAAATCAGATGTAGAAGCAGGCTTGACTGGCTCTTTATTCCGAAGACTCTAATGTGATTCAAGAAATGCAAACACCTGATCGGTGAAAGTCTCCCAGCCCAAAAGGCTGAGACACATGAGAAGAAAAACATCAGAAGAGATAGACACCAAGAGATAAATCAATTAAAATGTTTTAAAAAATAATCAGGTTGATAGTTACACACTACAACTAGTGACTTGTGAAAGCTAAACGGCCCAGGAACAGAAAATTTTAGGACAGCAGTCTCTTTAGGGAGATGTGAGTTAATTTTCTGAAAAGGGTAGATTTATAAAGTTCGGCCAGTTGGCAGTGGAAATTAATGCCAGAGAACTTTCTGCGTAACCTCTGACTTGTTCTCTGAATTTAAATGAGTGACCCCTTAGGTCTTTTCTAGCCACAGTCTTGATTTTTCTGAGCCAGGCCCCAACACTGGAACTTTGTTTTTCATAAGCTCTTACAACATAGGTGAACTCAGCTCTTTAGGGTTCAGAATCCAGCTTGCTTGGAAGCATTTTAGAGATAAAAGATTTCAAGAGCACTTTGCATTTCCGTGGAAGCTTTTAAAATAGATTTGGTTGGGCCAACAGGGCATTTTAGAATAATTATTTCACATCATAGACTATGTAATAGAGGCACAGTTGCTTCTGAGCCTGTGGGGTTGGTCAACAGGGCTAGGATTATAGGACAGTGGGTATAGGCAGGGCCTTTTTCTCTTGAAATAGTCAAACACTCTACTTTAGCTCCATGTCTTTTAGCTTTCAGCAGGCTGTTTTTCTTTTCTTTTTTTTGAGACAAGGTTACAGTTAATGTGGTTTAGGCTGCACTGCAGCTCACATTTTTTTTTTTTTTTTTTGAACCAGGGCTTGAACTCATCACCTTGTACTTGCTAGGCAGGTGCTTGTACTGCTGAGCTAAATCCAGTGCCCTTGGAGCTCACTTTGTAGCCTCATACTTGGTGTGATTCTCCTACCTCAGCCTCCATGTTCCACCATGCCTGGCCTGTAGGCTGCTTTCTGATTATAGGGACACCCAGCATGCCACACCTGCCAATAAAAGGCAGTAATTAACCTCACCTCCCTTCATCCTCCACATATATACTATGCTTGGGGACAAATGGCATTACTGTGACTTCTCAACTCTGGCATTGAGCTTTGTAATTCTTTGTTCTAGGGCACTGTCCTGTGTACTGAAGGATGCTTTGTTTATCTCTGGTCTCGATCCATCTGATACCAGTAGCACTTCCTCCTCTAAGATGTGACAGCCAGAAATATCTCCTCATTCCCAAACAAGCTCAGCTGAATCACCCCTGGAGAGAACCATCCATCTATAGCAACACCTGATGAATATGTCCTTTTATTCCGTACCTCCACACCATTCACATCATAAATACTGTGTGTACCTTGGCAGCTATGCACATTCAGAGGTTTGTAGTTGAAAATACAAGGTTTTTGAGGGAAGCTCTGGGCCCTTTCTCAGTTATTTATTTTTCTTCTTCAGTCTCAGCTATGAAAAGGGATGCAGGGATGAGAAAGGCTGAGTGAGTTTCTAAACACATTTTTTTCTTTGATTTGATCTGGGTATGGATCCACAGATATACTGAATCAAGAAATGGGGCAAGGCCTTTCCTGTTATATCGTGGACATGCCCACTGTCTGTCCTTGGGCTACCCCTCATCTTACTCGCCCTGAAAACTGGAATTGACTGCCAACACTGCTTCCTTGACTGTGATCCTACCTGGCCTGTTTCCTTCCTCCATCGTCTCCACCCACACAACTCACCCACCCTGCCCATTTTACACAGAGGTTCTTCTGTCCTGGGGTCATGCACCATCTGATAGCCACATGGGGACTCTAAGCCAGTGTTGTCCAATGGCTGTAATTTTCCAGTAGCCATTTAAAAGAAGCAAAAGGGATAGAGTGAAATTCATTTTAATTACGTTTTGTTTAGTCCAATGTATATGGCACATTATAATTTTGATGTATAATAATCAATAGAAATTTATTAGGCTAGGTGTGGTGGCACATACCTGTAATCCCAGTACCTGGGAGGCTGAGGTAGAAGGATCACCACGAGTTTGAGGCCGTCTTGGGCTACATAGTGAGTTCAAAGCTAGCTGGCGCAGCACAGTGAGACCCTATCTCAAAAAAAAAAAAAAAATTAACAAGATACTGTGCATTCTTTTATCCATTTTATATATGAAATCTGGTGGGTATTTTCCACTTTTGTCTCAATTCAGGCTAGCTGCATGCAGCCAGTGACTGTATTGTACAGTTTGGGTTTCAGCAGATATCTCTTCCTTTCTCCTTTTGTTTTTTCTTGCTGTCTGGGGATCATGCATAGCTGTGTTCCTCCTCTGTGCTTTTCTGTCTTCTAGTGCCCCGTTGGTTTGCCTGGCACCTCTCCCACGTATAAAGGATCCTTGTTAGGTCCTGGAGGTACCCCTTCAGTAAAATGCAGAATTTCCTCTGTGTTCTTTCCTTTTTGCCTTCTTTCTTTGTTCCTTTGTTCATGTTTGTTAGGAGTCAAGAATTGCCTTGGACAAGGCCAGCAGGTTTGCTCCAAAGAGTGGAGGGAATCAGGGGCCTCTTAGTCGTTGAATGGTTTCCCAAGGCTGTAAGCTTTTTCAGTTCCTCAAGGAACCTATATTTAGTGAGAGCTGATCCACATCACTCTTCCCCATCCACAGGTCCTTGAAGTTGTTAAAGCGTAAGTTGGTTTAGTGTCTTGGGATGATTTTTTCATATCCTGTAAACAGGGTATTTTGGGTGAAATAAAGTAAGTATTCAATTTATTAAATTCAGAACCTTAGTTTTGACTTAAGCTTTTAAATTTAACTTACAGAATTTATTCCATTAATAAATAATATTTAAAAAAGAAAGAAATCTAACAAAAAAGACCAAAACAAAAATTAAAAAGTCTAACACTTTACCCATCATTTGTAAAGGCCTTTGACTAATAATCCTGTTGTGGCTAATTAAATACCTCATACCCACTCCCCTTACTTGTTTGTTTGAGACAGGACCTCACAGTGGGTCAGGCTGGCCTTGAGGTTGGCCTTCTGGTCTCTGCCTCTTACTACTGGGATCACAGGGGTACACCAGCATGCCTAGCTCCCCTTAGTTGTTTTAAACTGAAGTTATACACTTAGTCTATTTTCTGGCTTAAGTATTGTAGTTTGTTGAACAATTCAAGTTTAGAAACTAGGCTGGGAGTTTAGTTCAGTGGTAAAACGTGATGGGTTTAATTCCTAGCATCAACTTCGTGCCCCCCAAAACCAAACCAAACCAAATACACAACAGCAATACCAAAAGATCCTCAGAAACTCCATCAGTAAAAGGACATTATTTGAGGTTTTGGGACTTGTAATTGGGGAGACTCATGCTCAGCTAGCTTTGAATCAGTGTTCTAGAGAGGGTGGGGAAGTGGGGACTTAAATGGGCAAGCAGTACAAAGTAGTAATGACAATCCTTTACAGGGAATTTCTTTTGAGATCAGAAAGAACAGTGTGGTATGGCAAAGGCTATGTGACTGATAGAAGATAGTGACAGTCAATATTTAGTAAAGCTGCTCCTAAAACAGGAATCTGATAACCAAGGGATATGCATCTTGAGTTTCTTGGCACAATGTAATTACCATGTGTTCCAGAGCTTGCGGTCAAAGAGGGAAAGTGATCAACATTCACATCCCAGGAAACAGGTTAAATAAACCATGAGCAGATCTTTCTGATGGCCTACCCACAGTTTTAAAAAGCTCTTTTAGTGTTCATATCATTGCGATTTCTTAAAAAAATTTTCATAACTTGTCTGACAAATATTTTTCAGAATACTTAAGTAATTTTTAGAAAGCAAATAAATTACATAAACATATACCCAAGGAAAGCTTCAGTGTTCTTGCATATTTTAAATCCTCTCATAAATGTACTAGAGATTTGAATTTATAATCATGAATTTAGATCTGTTGCTCAATTTCAGTTTAAACTGTAGTTACAAAGGCAGCCTAGGCCAGATATTTCTCTCTCTCTCTCTCTCTCTCTCTCTCTCTCTCTCTCTCTCTCTCTCTTTCTCCCTCTCTTATTTCTTTTTTTTTAGGTACTGGGGATTGAACTCACAACCTTGCGCTTACCAGGCAAGCACTTAAGCCACTGAGCTAAATCCCCAGCCCCTCTTATTTCTTGTTCAGACAGGGTCTCACTATGCAGTTCAGGCTGGCCTTGAGCTCACTTTGTAGCCAAGGCTGGTCTCGAACTTACAACGATCCTCCTGCCTCAGCCTTCCAAGTGCTTGGATTACAGGTGTGTGCCGCCACACCTGGCTAGACCAGATTCTCTGAAGCATACAAATTTACTTAAAATACTAACCACCCTAAGATTCCTTAAACACAAATATTAATAGCAGAGGTATGATTCTTTTAAACATGCATAGATATTTAATTCTTGATCTGTCCACTTTGAAATTTATTTATTCACCAAAACAGAGTATGCCAACTGGGTTGCTTTCCCAAGTGAATATTTTATGGTGACTTTCTTAGCTTTTTAAGGTTCAGAGGGTTAGATTCTGCCTGTTGCCCCTGCATCTGCCAGGTTCTCCTTGCTGCATTTCCTGATTCCCTTCCCCCATGTCTATCTGTTCCTTTAGTTTAAATTGCTCAGCCCATGCACTTCCCTGCCATATTTGGGGAGGTGTTGTTCTCCGATCCCTAACAAAGGAAAGATGCTGTGAAGAAAGGCTCCTGTGCTCTAGGAGAGCTCTAGTATTCTGGGCACCTTCTGGAATGGGATAGAACAGTGGGATCCTAGTTAGGGTCTGTAAAAGGGATTAATTATTGAAAGAATAAGATGGTCCCAGAACCAGAGTTCTTAGGTTTAGATTCCATCATGGCCTACTGTAGGAGTGGGGTCTGTAATTCCCACCCCTCTGGAGGATAGCTTCATTGGAGATGGCATTACTTCAAATTAAGATATCAAAATCTATTTTCCCAGCCTAACTCCACAGACCCAATTTGATCTTCTCCAACTTTTTGTTCCTGTCTCCTAGTGTTACAGGGGTGATAACAGAACTTCCAAATATGATATTATAAAGGATATATTATAACTCCCAACCTGTTAGATGTCTCATATGCCAAGTTTGTGTTCTCTAAAAATCAAAGAATGAATTTGGGGAACAATGGAGATTGAGAGTGGGAAGACATTTATTGAAAGGGACAGATACAGCTCCTGAGGGGCAGGAGGGGTCCAAATTAGTTGCCAGGGATGCCACTTTACAGAGAAATGTTATAGAGCAATACCCATATGGAAATGATATGTATTATAGCTATGATTAATCAATAAGGATACAAGTATAGTGGCTTAGGTGATAGTGATCCAGTGGGGAAATGAGTCACATAACAAGGGTGCCTGGAAATGATGGGTCCAGAGGTCTTGGTCGCCCACCAGGGTGACTGACGTCTTTCTAAGCTTCATTAGGCCTGGTGTTTGTCCTTGGAGGAAGTATTCAGGTCTGGTCATCTGATCTTTATCTTGAGGCTTGCTTTCCGACAGATGTGTCTCCAGCCACAGTTGAGATGTGTTTCACCTTTGTCCTGGCTCTCTTGAGGGCCTCGCCCTATCTGACTGCCTGCAATATTTCTACCTGGTTTAGCTGTCTATAATATTATTGTTAGGACCACTTTGTTTTTGCAGGTGTTAATAATAATATGATGTAATATTAAATCTGCTTGATGCACTGCCCCCTCCCCGCTTTCTCAAACTGAGGGTTAATCCAGGGCCTCATAAATGCTAAACTCAGACTCTACCACAGAGGTACAATCCTAATCTATCTTAAAAAAAATAGGGTCAGTTTTATTTATTTTTTGTTTTCTTAAGAGATGGAGTGTCTGTAGCTCAGGACTTCTGGCCTCCAATGATCCTCCTGCTTCAGGCTCTAGAGGAGCTGGCAGTGCAAGTGTGGGGACCGTGTCTGACTTTGCCTTTCAAGGTTAATCTGCCTGGGGAAGTTATCAGGGAGGGAGGAAGTCAGGAGAAAAGGCTCTTCAGGAAAAGATGGTCCTGAGTGTTTTCAATTGTTTTCTCCATCTCTGATACTATCAGTCTCTCTTTGTGTAGCTGATGTCGTGGTTCAATTAATGTTCCAAAAAGATCTCTGATGATAGTACTTTGTCTTTCAGAATGGTCTTGGGGCTCCTGTTACCTACAGAGAGAGTCCCTTATTTTGGGACCTTAGTCCCTTGGGCCTTCTGGTGGCATCTTTCTTGTGTTATGGTTCACAGAATGGGAGCCCTCAATTAGGGCAAGTGTTTTGTGTGCTGACAAATGTAGTCTAAAGGAAATAATGGAAAGGCAGGTTCAGGAGCAAGGTCCCCCTACCTGTCTTGATTCTCCTTTGTAAGCACATGGAGAGGCTGTCTCTGGATCTTATGTTTTAAAACCAAACTGCAAGTTGGGTATGTGCCTATCTATAGTCCAAGCTACTTGAGAGGCTGAGGCAGGAGGATTGCTTGAGCATATGAATTTGGGATCAGCCTAGGTGACATAGGGAGACCTCGCCTCTTAAGAAAAACAACAACAACAAACCAGACTACAAGTGAAACACAACCATCTTCCAATCCCCACTTGAAATCACATCATCGGTGTCAGAGAAGATGAGGGAATGTAGCCATATGGGGTAAAGTCTATCCCTCGGGCTCATTCAGATTACAAAGAGAATCATTTTACAAGCTAATATCAGTCTCCCCGTAATTACTATTTAAGACTTCTCAAAGCTGTCACGTTCCTCACTCTCCCCTGCCATACAGATGAAAGATCCCATGAGCATCATAAGCACTGGGATCATATTGGAGCCATGAGTACTCACATTCCTTTGACTTTCCTCCATGCTGTATTTTTGCTTTGTACACGTTAATAAATCTGTATGCTTTTCTCTTACTTATTTGTCATTGTCAATTCATATCCGTGAATCTGGACTAGAGGGGAAGGGAAGGGAAATTTTCCTTTTCTCCTATACCTGCCGGGCTTCTCCCTGCTACATGGTATGTCTCACCACTCCTTGTGTCTTTTTTTTTTTTTTTTTTTTGGTGGTACTGGGGATTGAACTCACAACCTTGCACTTTCCAGGCAGGCACTTATGCCACTGAGCTAAATCCTCAGCCCACTCCTTGTGTCTTATGAGAAAGACCCCTCTTGACTTCCCTGACTGCTGGCATGGAGCAGGAGCAGTGCTTTCTCATAGCCTGTGCACAGTGGAGAATGGGCCTGGGCCACTTGCTGAACCTCATCTTCCCCAGTGCCTCATGGGTGAAGGCAGGAAGTGGGCCCTCGCTGGCCACAGTCCTGTCCCAGGCAGCAAACTCTCAGTCCCACATCTCACCTCTGAGGCCACAGAGCAGGCCTGGGACGCGGCCCTGATGAGCTGAGCTGGCAGTTAGCTCCCAGGAAATCCTTGTGGCTTTGCTTGTTTGTGTCCCCTGCCCAGCGTGTCCTGTTCTGTTTACAGGGGCGGGAGCAGGATGTGAGCAGGATCATCTGGGCCCTGAATGAGTGCCTTGCTGCGCTTCCCCAGCAGCAGCTCCGGAAAGTTGAGGCCATCGGAGTGTCAGGACAGATGCACGGCGTCCTGTTGTGGAAAACAAGCCAAGGTACGCTGGGCTCGGGGTGATGGCCTCATCTTGCCGTCGATCCCTTACCATGTGAGAAGAGGGCGCAAAACCCCGTCCACGCAGCACCAGCTCATCGTGCCATGGGAACAATGTCTTGTTCCTCAGAAGGAGATAATTGATGCTGCTCCCCATATTTTGTGCAAATTTTGTGATGAAGTGAACTGCTCACAGCAGCACTTTCTGTATGAACAGGCAGAGGAGGAGTGAGCCCTGTCTGATTCCTCTGTAGGACTGGTGGAGTGGATTTTTTTTTTTTTTGAGACAGCTTCTCACTATGTAGTCCAGGCTGGCCTTCAACTTGCAGTGATCTTCCTGCCTCAGCCTCCCAACTGCTGGAATTATAGGCTTGGAGTGGATTTTCTAAAGCTTTGTCTTTATTGGTGTTAGTGTCTCATAACATTAGTGCTGACAACCATAAGATTAGCTCCAACTCTACTAAATGGCCAAGACCCAGAGCAATTCTTCAGAATTTGATTCTTAATTTTGTCCTTTATATAATCACAGTTATTTGTGATTTTTCAATTCCAGGAGTATCGTGGCTCAGTTGCAAAGTGTTACTGGTTTGGCTGTGTGTTGCAGGTGTGCTATAGTGTAGAGGAGGGTGACTCATTCTGTTTGGCTCTCAGGAGGAGTCTGAGCCAGGAGAACAACAGCAGGCACCTCACATGCCAGGTGCCAGGCTAAGATGTTACCTGCATGACCTCATCCATATTTCCCAACAGCCTTAGGATGAAGATGACTGTCACCATTGTGTGGATGAGGAACAGAAGTTCAGAGAGTTTCGAATAATATGCTCAGGGTCATATGGCAGCAAGTGGTGACGCCTATATTTGAACTCAGATTGGCCTGGCTGACTTTGGAGACTGCAGGAGGGCACAGTGGCTCATGGAAGGGAAGGACTTCCTAATAGATTGTCCAAGGGAGGATTAGGCTCTCATAGGAAGTCATGAGCTTCCTGGTATGCTAGGCATTAGCATTTTCAAAAATTATAAAATATTTTATGTATAGACATAAAATAGGGAGAATGGTACTATGAACCAATGTGTATCCATTTCCAGGCTTCTACAAAATCAGCATTTGAGTGTAGATTGTTTTTATTTTTTAAGATTGAGATCGTACCATGTGGCCCAGGGTGGTCTTGAACTTTTGGCCCAAAGTGGTGATGCTGCCATGACCTCTTGAGTACTGGGATTACAAGTGTATATCACTGTACCTGGCTGAGTACTTGTGTTTTTAGTGGAAGGAGGATGGCTACTTCAGGGACATGTCAGGGAGATGAAGTTACAAGGACAGGAATGTTGAATTCTCCTCTTTTTGCCTGGAGAGTCAGTGACTCCAGTCCCCTGGGTCAAGTGAGCAGTGACTTGACTCTCAGCGTGGCTGGTATCTAATGAGATGTAATTTGATCATGCCCAGCACAGGGCTGGATAACTGTGGAAGCCAACACAGGTTTTTTCCCCTCTTCCCTCCTTCATCTGCTTATCGTCAGACCAGTGGAGACATCCGGAGCTGTTTGGCTCCCAGTAGTGGCAGGAGCAGAATGCTGATTATGGCGTCGGAGTTGACCTCTCGGAGGGAGGCTAGGTTGGAAAAGCTTTTTAAACTCCTTAATTCTGCATTAATGAGAATGAATGTTCTTTTAATACTAAAACCCTTCCCAAAGAGGACAGCAGAGATCTAATGATTGTGGTCTGGTCATAGGCCCTCCTTTCTGTCCTTCTCCTGGACCAACCACACAAACCATCTGCCACATCCGTGGAAAGAGCTGCTTAATATTTCATTGAACCAGCTCCATATTTCTTGTTTTGTTTTTGTTTCTGGGAAGGAGGAAGGCCGCTGTTCACTGATGATGATTCCTACTTAGTGAAGTTGAGTGAAGTCAGATTTGGGATTGAATCATGCCTTTTTAAATGGTAGCTTTAATTCAGTTTGGCTTCAGTACCTACAATATAAAAGGCCCCGTGCTAGGCCCTGAGGGAGAAAGAGCAATGAGTGGATGAAGCCTCTACAACCCAGAACATGGCAGCACAGCCAGGCACCCGTAAACATGAGCGGAAAGCTAAGTACTTCAGGGAGCGCACAGGCAGGCAGGCTGGAGGAGAGGGAGTGATTAGTATTTTCTAAGAGGCCTGTGGTTATGCTTGTTTTCAGATTCCATTTTCAGGCTCAGTAAAAGTGGGCAGAAAAAGAGACCATAAAATAAAACTAAAAGCTGAGCAGCAGATTGGAAGAAAATATTTGACAGTGTAGAGAGACAAAAGATAGACATCAGTATGAATAAAGAAGGAGTAACAAAGACAGGACCAAGGGGCAAAGAATCCCAACAGGCAGTTCTTAGGAGAGGAAAACAATGGCTCATAAACATGAGGAGACATTCAATGTCATTAGTAATTAGAGAAGTGCAGAGGAGAACAACAATGAGAAATCATTTTCCAGCACGGATTGTAAGAAAATCGGAGAGTTTGGGCCTGTCAAGAGCTATAAGGGGAGGCGGTGGTTTAAATGCTGGTGGTGGTGGTGTGAATTAGTGCAGCTGGAGGGTGGTTTGGCAGAACCTGTTACAAATAAGGTGATTGCTATGACTCTGAGTTCTACCTGGAATCTGTCCATGGAAAGTGCTGGAAAACGTGTACAGGAGGTTGCATCAGCATAGTTCTTCACTTCCTCTTTGCTTATAGTAGCAAAAATGTGACCTTTATCTGAAGTAAATGCTGGCAGGTCCTTGATGTGGAATGACATGCAATATATTCAAGTGTATGGACACGCAAACAACTGAAGACCATATTGTTGGACAGATATAAGTACATTAAAGACTATTAAAAAACAGGCTAAATCATCCATGCCCAAATTAATTCAACAAAACAAAGCATGTGTCAGTGTAAAAACTCTGGACAGACACCTGCGAATCCTGGGAAGGGAGCTGTGACCAGGGAGGGGAGGGGCAAGCAGGGCTTTTGCTTTGTCTGTATGCTATTTGTAGATTTCATATTGGGAATGCATGTCCTTCTCACTTGTTAAAAACTTTTAAAAAGTGCATCAATTCTTTATTAAAATAAAGAAAAAAGGAAAGAAAGGTGGAAGATAGCTAAGATCCTGGAATACAGTACTTAGATTTCAATCCTTATTCTAACACTTATAAACTGTGAATTTGGGTAAATTTTAAACACTTTATGCTTAGTTTTTCTTATGTGTCTTTTCCCTAACTTATGTGGGAATGATTATCACATTGCCTTATAATGTTGTCATATAGATTAAATAAACGAATATTTCTAAAGTCTTCCAACCATACTTGGCACATTTATCACATGCACTGCAGTTTTATAAGAAAATGGTAGTTCAAAAACTTTTTAAAAGAGTGAATCAAAAGAGTTTTGGAAGTGACAAAGAGGTTGAAAAAAAGCTAGAGGTCCAGCTTTAGGGCTAGGATAAGTATCTTAGCCTTAGATTCCGATAGAAATGAAGCTGTCGGGAAGATTACTCCCAGAGGAAGCCCTGCATTCTCTCCTGCCTCCTCCACCCCGTCCTCTGCCCCAGGTGAAATTTAACATGATGCTAAGCAGATGTTGCAGGTGCATGGTTCCCAAAGCCTTTATCTGTAATTTTTCTCTCTGCTCTGCCAGGTTTGGCCAGGGATACTAACCAGTGATTTCTTGACAAGGTCTCTTGAAGCCTTTGTCCTCACTCTTACACCTATCTGCAACATGTGTCCCCAGCTATTTTTAAGGGTAATTCTCCTACTTCATCCAGGTCCCTCCTTACCTGTCACCTTGGAGAGGACCCGAATGATGTAGGGGAATGACCATGACCATCTCAACAACCTGTCACTCTCCGCTTAGCTACACGTTTCTTCATAGTAACTGAAAGTACCTAGTCCTGTATGTTTGCGTGTTTATATTCTGTCTCAGTTTCTATCACACAAGCTCCATGAGGGCACTGGCTTTTTCTTGCTCACTGTTACATTCTCAGAGACTAGAACCGATGCCCAGTATACATCGACTACTCAATAAATGTGTCACACAGCTGTGCATGGCTATGTTAAAGAATGGATCGGTGCTTCATGGCCTGGAACTAAGTGGAGAGGGGCAGATAAGTCTCTTTCTTTAGGTCTTGGTGAACAGATTTGTAGGAAAATATAATGAGTGTGGCGCCCTATCCGGGATCTGATAATGGACACAGATTTTTTTTTTTCTTTTGTGGTATTTTCCCTACTTGGCTCATGGTAGGCACCATTCTGCAATGGGGCGATGTTCTCATCTCCATTCAGCACACTTAGGGTGTCCTCAGGTGCTATTAACTTATTTGGGACTTCAACTTAGTGTTAAATTTCTTTTTCCATTTTGCTGCAGTGGTTGTATTTATACTGTGAGACGGTGTGGCAAACACCCTGTTATAAGGAGAGGAGAAGCAAAGGGATGTATGAAAGAGGTACATTGTCTTTTTCAAAAGCTGCTGGAAAAGTCTGAGACTGGTGAGAGAGTTTAAAGCTATGTCAGTCAGTTTCCCATTACTATCATAAATACCTGAGATGATGATAAATTTATGAGGAAAAGTTTATTTTCCATTCCATGACGGGTTGGTTCTATTGTTTCGGGCCTGTGTCACCACATCATGGTAGGAACATCTTGTGGAGCAACATTGCTCACCACATGGCTGGAAAGTGTAAAAGAGGGAAGAAGAAATCGGAGTCCCACAGTCTCTTGAGGTCACACCCTCAAGGCTCTAAAGAGCTCTCACTAGTGCCCATGTCAAATTATAATAGAAGCTGATGGTTTCCCCCCACTGCTTCTTTACCTTCACTAGTGTTTATTGAACATTCACTATGTGCCAAGTATTGTTCTGAGCACTTTTGTTGTGGTATAGATAAACAAAATCCTCCAAAAAGCTATTTTCAGAATTGGGTTTTGGAGGGTGGTTAGATCGTGGGGGCTCTAACCCCTATTGCTGTCAGGAGGTAGGACCTGGCTGAGGACTTAGCCTGGGAGGATCATTCTTGTCCGCAGCCTATTTCTGTCTCTCTGGCAGTTTCCGTGTCACCCTGTTCCCTGTCTGCTGTGAGATGACCAGCTTTCCTCCACCACGCCCTTCTGTCCTGGTGTTTCTGCCTTAGGGCTGATCAAGCGTGCTCTAACACCTCTGCTTCCATGAGCCAAAATAACCTTTTCTTATTTTAGTTATCAAGTATTATTTTATATATCACGTATTTTGTTCCAGCAACAGCAAGTTGAGAAATACAGCTTTATATATAAATCTACACAGCACACAATACTCGCATCCTAGCTGTAACCCTTCTCCTTGCTACTAGCCTGAGAGTAAAGTAGCTGAGCCACTGGGATCTGGGGTGACAGGGTTCTAAGTGCTTCTGCTTTGGGCTGCTAGATACAGTTTCCAAAAAGGGGATGAGATCGTGACTGCCAGCTTTTGCCTTTCAAGATCAGTTTGAGAAATTTTAAGTGGGAAACCCACCTTCAGGAAAAGGGGAAAACACCACGAGGAACCTTGGAATAACAGGGCTGAGTGAGCTGGAGTGTGTAAGTTGATGCTTTGGATCTTGGCCAGAGGGAGCCAACACTGCTGGGGGGGAGACCAGCCAGGAGGGAAACTGCTGCGTCCCCTGGATCCCTATGGCCACCTGTCGCCACTCCTTTGGGAACTCAGCTGTCTTCAGGGGTAAAATCAAGGCAGCGGAGGAGAGCAGTTGTCCGCTTCAAACTCCAGGGCTGATGACCTATAATCTAAGGTCCTCATAACATTGTTCTTGGGGGGCAGATGGGAAGCCCTGGCCGCAGGAAATATTTTGTGTGGTGAGTGCAGGCTTGTTGTAGATTTGCCTGTAAACTGGCTCCAGAACTCTCCAACACGCCTCGGTCATGGTGGGTGGCAGAAACTGAGACTTGGCCCTTCACGGTGCCTGGCAATGTAATCAGTGTTTCCAGGAGACAATGATCTCACAGGCCAGGACAACAAGACAGCTAAGAGCACACCTATGTCACAAGACAAGCATTGTGCTGGGTTGTTTGATGTAGATTATATTATCGGAGGCAGAACTCTTAGCATAGGACACACTGAGAATTTAAAATGACCTTGATACAATAAACAATATTAAAGGAAAATCTTAGCAAGAATGCAACAAAGAACACATAAAAAGGAACAAATATTTACACATGGAAATAACAAAGTTGAAACAAAGAATATATAAGATCAATAGCAGAGTGAATAAAACTTCAGAACAAACCAGAGAATGAAAGATAAGATGGAGGAGATCTCTTAGGAGGAAGGAAGAAAGGTCAAAGAAGTAGAAAAAATATCTGTGAGATGTTGAGGCTATAAATAGTAGCATCAGCATCTAAATAATAAGGAACTGGAAAGGGAAAAACAAAAGTAGAAAGGGGAAAATATTTGAGGGAAGACTGGAGAAAATTTTCTCATAATTGGCGAAGTAAGATGAAATACTTGCAACCGAAAAGGTCTCGTGTTAGCTTTCCATTGCTCTACCTGAAAAAAGCAACTTAAAAGAAAAAAGTTTTATTGTTGTTCATGGTTTCGTAGGTTTTAGTCCACTGTTGGCTGGTTTCATTGCCTTGGGCAGGAAGAAGCCTGGAAAGAGAGAGAAAGAGAAGTGGAGAGGGACAGGAAGAGGAGAGAAAGGAAGAGGAGGAGACGAGGAGATAGTGAAGGAGCAAAAAGGAAAGGAAAGGGAAGAAGAGAGAACAGACAGAAAAAAAACCAGTAAGGTGGGTGAGGTACAAAATGTATCCTTCAAAGCCAGTGACCGTCTTCATCTAATTAGGCCCTATCTCCTAATAAGCTGGTTGAGCTATGAACTCATCAATTCATTAATGCATTGATAAGGTTAGGACACCCACGGTCCAATCGTTTCATAAAAGCCCATTAGCTGGCTATAAGTCCCTGGCACATGTCCCCTTTGGGGACATTCCAGCTCTAGACCACAGTTCTCTGCCCTGGCTTCCAAAGGCTCATGCTACTAATAGTGGTACTCCTCTTTCTCAATACAAATAACACTCAGTCTGTCTCCAAGGGTAGTTCACAGAATGTCAAGAAAGTCCTCACTGGTAGATACAGTCTGGTGAATATATATTTCAAGAATTTTAAATATTAAGGCAGGAAAATCACAAATTCCATCCCAGCCTGAGTATCTCAGTGAAACTTTATCTCAAATAAAAATAAAAATAAAAGAGGGATTGAGGATGTAGCTCAGTGCAAAGGCCCAATTCAACTCTTAGTATTACAAAAAAGAAAAAAAATCAAAGAGAAAATTTCAAAAGCTTACAGAGCCAAAGATAAGATTTCATATAAGTGAGTAAGAAGCAGATTGACATTAGATTTTTTCACTAGCAACAGTAAGTAAAAAAAAGAATGCAGGAATGTAGCTCAGTGGTAGAATGTTTAATTTGTAACATGTCCAGTATTGTAAATTTAAAAAAAAAAGCCTGCTTTAGCCAAATGTGCTGGCACAGACCTATAATCCTTGCACTGTAGGAGGTTAGTTGGAGCCCAGGCCTGGTCAATTTAGTGACAGTGAAATTCTCTCAAAATAAAAAATAAAAAGAGGGCTATGGAAGTAGGTTAGTGCAGACCATGGGTTCAATCCCACGTCCTGGGGGCGGGGAAAAAGAAAGGAATGGGATGAATTTTGTTTTGTTTTGTTTTGTTTTGTTTTGCTTTGCCTTGTTTTGAGACAGGGTCTTGCTCTGTAATTCAGACTGGCCTCAAATTCATGGTAATCTTCCTGTCTCAGCCTCAGGAGTGCTGGGATTACAGGTATGCACCACCGTGCCCAGCCTGGAATTATATTTTGATTATCTATTGTGTCACAAACTAGTTCCAAACTTAGTAACTTAAAATACCACCATCTTATCATGTCTCGTAAGTTAGGAGGTGGGCAGGGTTCAGCTGAGTGTTCAATATGGAACCGGTAGAAGTTGCTTTTAGTGTCCAGCTGGTGGGCAGATGGGCCATGAAGGTTCACGATGGCTGTGCTCAGTGCCTGGTATTGCGGAGGGAAGACCTCAAGGCTAGGCTCACCTGGAAACATCTGCCAGACGCCTGCATGTGGCCGCTCTCTCTCATTTCCAGCACGGTGGCCTCACAGTAGCTGAGCTCCTTGCCTACACCTGGTTTCCCACAGCACTTTTATGACCTAACCTTGGTAGTTTCAAGACTTACCACTCATTTTCTTGGTCAGACAAGTCACCAAAGCCAGCCCATAATTTAAGGAAATGAGATTTAGACTGTACCTCTTGCTGGGAGGCATAGTAAAGCATTTGTGGTAATCTAGCAGAAATGATTTTAAGGATTTAAAGGAAAAGAATTTAGAATCCAGGGTGTTGTAACTGATGAAACTATCATTCAAACATAAAACTGGGAAGAGCATTCTTAGGCGTGGATCATACACCTGCAGACACTTTGCCACAGAAAGACCTATACTGGAGATGGTTTGGGATGAAGTATTTAAATAAGAGCAGAAAACAATTCCAGAAAATGCAACAAGAGCTAACTGAAGTAGAGATAGCCAGATTTCCTAGTGCAGTTTGACCTAAAAGAATCAATTAGCCTGGAGCTCTGGGACAGAGCACATATTAGGTGTGTGTGAGGCCCTGAGTCAGGACAGGAGACCAGGGGACTTGGGAGTGTGACAAATATTTTCTCTTATGAGATCTGTGTGAAGGATACATAATGTCAATTTAGAAGTGAATAATAAATAAATGGGGTAAATGGAGGGATTTAATGACCTGCCCAGGGCCACAGCCACTATGACACCAGAGCCACATGTGAGCCAAGCTTTGCCACAGGGTGAAAATATCTGTGCTGTAAAAACACTAGTGAAGAAGTCTCAAGGGTGTGTCAGCGGCCACTCAAGTCTCTTCTTTCCATCTTGGTCATCTCTTTTGTTCCAGGCTGTGAATGGATAGAGGAAGGTGCTGCCCCTATGTTTGAGGCCAGAGTGGTGAGTCGCCTGGTCACCTGGCAGGATGGCCGGTGTAGCAGTGAGTTCCTGACTTCTCTGCCCCAGCCATCCTCTCATCTCAGTGTGGCCACCGGCTTTGGCTGCGCAACCATCTTCTGGTTTTTGAAAAATAGGTAGGACCACTCCTGTTTGCACACGCACTGGGTTTCCAGGGGATGAGCTGGGGAAGGGGCTGCAGGTCCTGTCGCACTGTTGCTTAGTGAGTGTGGCCTGACCCAGGGCACAGCCACAAGACCTAGACTTGGTGCAGAGCAGCTCCATTTTCAGGGATCTTAGTTGTCCTGTTCTGACTCATTGGGGTAGCGAACAGGGAGGGCAAATGACTGGCCCAGGGTCACATGGTGAGTCACTGGTGGGGTCGGGAATGGGGTTCACCGAGAACCTGTTTACCTGTGTCCTGCTTTCCCAGCATAGTGCTTCTTCCCTAGAGTTCCTTTCCCCGGGGCAGACTCATGTTGGCTTTGCTGGGAGTGTTTGGGGGGACTTTACCCCAGGGGTACTTAAAGGATTTAGCCACCGCATGTGGCTGCGCCCCCCACCCCCAGTCCCCTCTACCCACAGCTCTACCCACAGCTAGGAGCAGCACAGTTTTCCACATCCGTGTAACACCTTGTCGAATTGTCTGTGATGTTTAAACAAACAAATAAAAAACCAGCCCCGAGCTCCTGCAGTCCTACAATGCAGCTGGTACCATCCAAGACTACGTGGTTGCCATGCTGTGTGGCTTGCGAAGACCCCTGATGTCTGACCAGAATGCTGCCAGCTGGGGATATTTCAACACCCAGAGCCAGAGCTGGAACCTGGAGATGTGAGTGTGACCTCGAAGGTGGTTCCTGGCAAAGGCCGCCTCCCAGGGAGAGATTCTCGGGGAGTTTTCCCATCTGTAAATTTCAGTGCTTAATGTATTTTAAACTAGGATTAAGAATGGGAGGCAGCAGGCTGGAGGGCTGTCTTTTAAGCTCTTTTTAAACAGTTGTTTGCCTTTTCAGGTACCGAAGTCCAGTGGCCTTTTAATCCATTTCCTTCAGGGCCCAAATTCTGAGGTCTGCAACAGAGCCAAAACCCCCCCAAAACCAAAACCAACCAACCAAACAAACAAAAAAACACTTGATAGTTCAGGTAAAGGGCTTTACAGCATGCTTTATACAGTTGGAAGCCCTGTATTCGCTAACCTTGCGTGATGGATGTGTTTGATATTCAGGAGGCTGGTGGGTTTGACTTTGGTTTGGATTGTGCTAACCAACTCTAACTTCACACCAAATCCCTGGCTGCCTCCTGGTGTTCCTGGGGGTGGAATACTGGAACATTCATGATATCTAGCTCTTACCTAAACCTTCTTGATGGCTGCTGTTTAAACTGGTGATTTTCTTCCCTGGAAGGTAAATCCCAAGCTTTTGGTTTAACACAAGCCCATGAAGCTGCCTGTGACAACACTAGTTTCTGTCCTGTCTTTTTTATGTGTGACTGATAGTACTTTGCCTTCCCAGGTTTTCTGGAAATGACAAAAAAAAACAGAAAACAACACCAGCTAAACACAAGTGTCCATTTTTGTTTTACAGACTGAGGAGCTCCGGCTTTCCTGTCCACCTGCTCCCTGACATTGCCCAGCCAGGCAGTGTGGCAGGCAGAACGTCCCACACGTGGTTTGAAATCCCAAAGGGCACACGGGTAGGCGTGGCCATGGGTGATTTACAGGCCTCTGTCTATTCTTGCATGGACCAAAAGACAGATGCAGGTAAGTTTTGCTTTTGTTTTCTCCTTTGTCTTACACTAGTGCTTCCTAGGCACTGGCTGTGAGTGAGATTCTGAGGGGCATCCCTAACTTGGCCAGCTTAGTGTACTAAGTGAGCTCACTGGCCTGTAAAGATGAAAGATACCTTCATCCCTGCAGCTGGACTCCTCTGCTCAGGGAATGTACATGCCAGCTGGCTAGTTAGGCCATATACATTGATCATCTGTGCATAACTGCTGTATGGTCTAACTGCTGTGTGCTCCATAACCAAGAAAATGAGTAGGCTATAAGTCACTGGCCCTGCAGTTGATCTTAGCACCACACACACACACACATACACACACATGAGATTAGGGTTATTATTATGTGGTTAGTGAAAGTTAGATCAGGTCAGATTAGAAGTGCAGAATCTTCTGTATCTGGGGTAAGAGAATCATAGTAAGATGGAGGTACCAGTCTAGGGCAGAGGTTGTCAAACTTTTTCTTTAAAGGCCCACTAGTACATATTTTCCAATGTGTGGACCATGTGATCTCTTCCTATTGTGGTTAGGGTTCAAAAGCAGCCTTTGTCAGTATGCAAGTGAATGACCACAGCTGTGCCAAAAAGTTATTCCTAGGCAGACATGTGAATTTCATATCATATTTATGTGTTATGAAATTGTCTTCTCCATCCATTTGATTTCTTCTCAAGCATTTAAAACATGAGGACATGCAGTGAGATTGTAAAATGGAAAAGAGTCTGGCAGTTCCTCACATGGTAAACATGGGGTTACCATAGAACCCAGCAATGTCCTCCAACAATCATAGTGGCACTATTCATAACAGGCCCTCAGTAGAGACACCCCAGGTGTCCTTCAACTGATAAATGGGTTCTTAGAAAATGTGATATATCCACGCAGCTAAAAAGGAACTAAATACTGAGGAATACTACAAAACAGTATAAGCGACAGTGAAGGAATAAAAGAAACCAGACACAAAGCCATGTATGAAGTGGTTCCGTTCCTGTGGAGTGTCTAGTACAGGCAACTTCATGGAGACAGGAAAGAGACACATGATTGCCAAGGGCTGAGAGCTGTGACTGCTGAAAAGTACAGTGTTACTTTCTGGTGCCATAAAAATGCTCTAAAGTGGGATAGTAATGATGGGTGTTTTGAGAATACGGTGGAAAAACTCCAATTCAGCTTCTCCTCATGACACAGATCGCTTTTGCTATCAGATGTGTGCAGATTTCCCCCACTCTCTAACACATGTGGGCCCCTAATTCAGCTCTGCCCCTGTCTACCTGGCCACAGCATCAGATTCCACAGGCTGAAGGCTCCTTCCGCACTGTTCCCCCACCCAGGTGGTTTTACCTGTGCTTGTGAACAGCTAGCTCATAACACTTGGGTTTCCACAAACCCCTCTCTGGGTTCAGTTAATTTGTTTGAGCAGCTCACAAGAGCTGTGAGCTCTCTAAAGATTCACACTTACTGGTTTATTAGAGAGGATGTTACACAGGTGAAGAGGTGGGGAGACTGGCAGGGTGAGGCATGGGAGAAGGGCTGTGGGCTCCCATGCCCTGTCCTGGCTCCTCCTCCCCCCAGGAGCCCCTGTGTGCTAGCTCCAGGAGCCCTGTGCTGTTGAGGAGTTTTGTTTTGTTTGTTGTTGGTGCTGGGCATGGTACCCCTGGTAGCACATATGCTAGGCATGCATGTTACCACGCAGCTTCTCTCCCAGCCTTGCTTTTAAGTTTTCAGTGGAGAGTTAATGTGCATTTAGTACTAATAGACTGGATGAAGAAATCCAGCAAGGCTTGTCTGTTCAGATTCTTCTTGGCCTGTGTGGAAAGTTTCTTCCTTCCAGGTCTGGGATAGGACTCCTTCTGAAACTGGGGTTTTCATGAGTATACTTCTGGATGAGGTAGGAGAGAGAAATGTGTGGAAGGTTAGGGCTTCTATAATTTATCTTGGGTAAGAGAAATTCTACCTATGGAGGGAGTTATAAGTAAGGTCCAGTGGACAAAAATCATAAAAATATGTATTATGTCACAGTTGTATGAACGCAAATATATTAAAGATCACTGGATTGTACATTTTAAAAGAGTGACTTTACGTTGGATTCATATGATTTACATCTCAGCAACGGTATTTATTTATTTATTTGAGACAGAGTCTCACTACACAGGTCAGGCTAACCTTGAACTCACATGAAACCCAGTCTGGCCTTGAACTCATGGCAGTCCTCCTGCCTCAGCCTCCTGAGTGCTGGAGTTACAGGTGTGCACCACCGTGGTTGGTGATTTAAACAATGGAAAAACCACTTTCAGCTCAAAAGCAGATGGTGGACTGGCGATGGCTTGTAGAAGGTGGGCTGTATAGTTTGCTCATCCCTTGTCTAAGGTGGCGTCTGAGTTTGCCCCAGTGGGCTGGTTGACAGTGTAACTACTGTTACATGGATGAGAGTGTGTGTTTTGTTTGATGCTCAGGACACCCTGGCTGAACAAGTCGCCTGTAGGAGTCTCTCCTTGTGTCTTAGTTACTTTTTTCTTGTTGCTGAGACAAAATGCCTGACACTCAAAGCTAAACGGGAAAAGGTTTATTTAGCTCACAGTTTGTAGAAGTTTCAGTCCATAATTGGTTGGTTGCAAGGCAGAGTGGCATGGCAGACAGACATTGCGAAGGAGAAACAGTTTGTGGCAGTAGAAGCAACAGGGATGACCATGACTCTTTTTCTCTTTTTAATAATTAAATTTATTGGTACAATTTAGATATGCATAGCGATCATGTTCATCATAGGGAAGTTGTACCTGTACAATGATATCTTAGTTCATCTTTTTTCCCCTTCCCATTCCCTCTCTTCACCCCATCTCCTGCTCCTTATTTACAAAGCTTTGTTTCCATTTTATTTTTTTTCTTATTTTTCTTTTCCCTTCCACTGCCCCCCCATTTCCATTTCCCTTTGAATAATTACTTCTTATTTCACAATATTTATTATACATTTTGGTTCTTATTTATATTTTCGGTTTCTCACACCAGAGAAACAGTGCAATATTTACACATATGTGTCTGATTTGTTTCACTTAAGAGTATGGTCTCAAGGTCCACCCATTTTATTTATAAGTGTCTCAAATTTATCCTTCTTTATGGCTGAGTAGTACTCCATTGTATAAAAAAATCCTCATCTTCTGTATCCATTCATCAGGTGATGGGCATTTGGGCTGTGTCCAAGATTTAGCTATTATAAACTGTGCTGCTATAAACATGGGTGTGGTGCGTTACTGTGGCATAATGCTTTTAATTCTTTCAAGAAGGGGAATTGCTGGTTCAAACTAGGACTTCTATTCCTAGTTTTGTGAGGAATCTCCACGCTCATTTCCTTTTCTTTAATTTTTTTTTTATTTTTAAAGAGGGTAAAATTAAACAAAACAAAATAGATCATAAATAACAATGTAAGAGACATAGATTTCAAAGCAAGACAACCAGAGATCATCACTGTCTATCATATTGTCTCTTGTTTTCTTCCAAATAGTTGTCCATATCTTCACATACAATGAATTCATACAAAACAAAATAGTATAGAACTGATCAGAGCAGGATGATGAAGGCATTTTAGGTCTTCAAGACCAGCCAATAGGGAAGTCAACAATGGCTGCCATATAATGTCTCTAATTCTCTTCAAAATAGCTGTCCATACCTTCATGTATGTTGAAATTAAACAAAACAAAACAGACTAAAATTTTTCTGAACAAAGAATAATAGTACTGCTGGATTTCACATCATGATGCTACAGAATCAGCATGTGTACCTTAATGTCTTTTTCTTCAAAGGTATCTGTTCATTTCATCGTGCATTATATTATTGATTCTCATAAACCTTTTAGAAGTTCTATGCATGCATGAGTCTCTATACGTATACCCATCCTTTCTGTATTAGAGAGAAAAACAAAACAAACCAAGACAAAACAAAACAAATTCCTAGAAAAACATGAAACTAAAAGGAATATAAACAATAGCAAAGAGCCCAGAACACTGACAATATAGGCCGTCAGAACAAGGTGGTATGAGCATAACTAGGGTTGTTATTTTACATAATGATCTTCAAGAGTTCCTCAGATCACCATACAATAATATGCACAATTGTTCCAGTCCTATGAATGTTAACTATTTTGTTCTAAGAACTTACAGAGTTTGTAGTGCAATCATCTTTGCTATCCTAAGTGTTTATATAATTTTAGACATTTTTTCTTTTCCCTTCCTTTTTTTCCCCCTCATTTTCCCTGAGATATTATTTTTTTCCCCTTTAAGAAGATTCTTATCCTTTCACTGTAATTATTGAGTTTTTTGTATCTTATGTACTCTTACCATTTCTTACACTAGGGAGACTATATGCACACTAATTTCCATAGTTGTTTTACCAGTTTACACTCCCACAACAGTGGAGAGATGTTTCCTTTCCCCCACAGCCCTGCCAACATTTGTTATTGTTTGATATTTTGTAATAGTCATTCTTTCTGGAGTGAGATGGGATCTCAGCACTTTTGTTTGTTTGTTTGCATTTTTTTGGTACTGGGAATCAAACTCAGGACCTTGCATTTACCAGGCAGGTACTTATGCTGCTGAGCTATATCTCTGGCACCTTCATGTTGTTTTAATTTGCCTCTCTCAAATGATCAGTGATGTTGAACATTTTTTATGTATTTATTTGCCATTTATACTTCTTCTGAGAAGCGTCTATTTATTTCAGATGCCCATTTTTGGATTGGATCTTTAAATTTGGAGGATCTTATTTTTTTCAATTCTTTATATATTCTAGATATTAGTCCTTTGAAGAACAACTGGCTAAATTTTTTTCCCACTCTTTGGGTTGTCTCTTCACTTTGTTGGTGATTTATTTTGCTATGCAAAAGCTTATTAATAAGATGAGATCCCCTTTCTTGATGCTTTGTAGTATTTCACAGGTGATCAGGGTTTTGTTCATGAAGTCTTTGCCTACACCTGTGTCTTTAAGAGTTTGACCTATTCTCTCTTCCAG
>PVJX010027521.1:0-24782 GCA_004027295.1 Dolichotis patagonum | reverse complement strand
CCCCCCCAAATAAGTATTAATTACAAATTTTAATCAATGCCAATGAAAATAAATTCTAAATTAATTTCCCATCTATTTTTATCATACATTTACATTTACATTGCTGTTATGCTGATTTATATCAGTAACTGGGTAACTTTACAGGCTGTGTTGTACACAGAAAAACTGTTACATGGATATAAAATTAGTGGACAGTTATAGACCCATGAATCGTTGTTTCTAATATTAAGTAATGCTAACATTCCTTTTCTACTATAGATGAAAAGAGATGATTTCAGTGCCTTTCCTATTATAATTCTGTGTGAAGCTAGCTTTGAGCTATCTTTAAATACAACTCAGTGTGATGTGCTTGCCTAAGGCAACTGACATTTCAAATTGTGATTCTTTTCACCCCAAAAGCAAGAAGGTCTGCTCTTTCCTGTAGTTAGAGCTGTTCAAATGAAGTTAATTTAAGAGGTCAGAATCTAACTTGTGACTTCTCAGATTTTTTCATTTGCATTACAAATCATTTGAGGAGAAAAAAGAGCAACTGACTATAAAAGATACTGAAGAAAGAGTAGAGAAAACATTATTGATTTGAACTCTCTTGTTTTTGAATATCTGATCATACAGGCTGAAGGGACTGCTGTCATTGGACAAAATAATTTGCAATTGGAATCAGTAAGAGTTTGTGATGGAGATGAATCTATTCAAACAACTAATCAACTGGAGAGCACCAATCACGTCATGAACAGGTCCTATCATGATTGACAACTTCCTGCTTTCCAGCCTAGGAGTAAGGAAGTGAGGCTGTGAGTCTTGGTTCTCAGGCCACAGTCTATTGTTCACTATCACACACAGGCTTAAGCCAGATAGTACATATTATCCTCCCTCAACCAAATATAAAAATTCTCTAGCTAAGTTTTTCCAATTTAAAATATTATATTTTGTCAAAATAATCTCTAGTGAACTAGTGTGTATTAGAACGTAGAACTTTTTTTTTTTTTGCCTAGTTTCAACAAAATGAAATTGGATTTTCCCTCCCTGTGGAATATGGAAAAAAAACTCTGAAAAGAAAGTTAGAAAATGCAGATCCTGCTCTGGTCCTACACTAGAAGTCTGTGCAATACTGGGCTAGCAATATCTTTTTATTTTTATTTTTGATACGAGGAATCAAACTCACAATCCTGCACTTGCCAGGCAGGCGCTATGCAGTGAACTATGTCCCCAGATCCTGGGCTAGCAATTTAAATCCTTCTAAAGCAACCTTTCCATGGCCTAACCCAGAACATACCCTGTTTTACCTCCTCCCATTGACAAAACAGAATACCGGACGCAGGTGACCAATTAGGTCTCTTCTAGTACTAATATAATATGTACGACACGGAAGAAGGAATCTAAGTGGAGCATACTTTCAGGTTGTATGTATGTATGTATGTAAGTATGTATGCGTGTATTTAGGCCCAGACTTGGGTTACTGATTCACATCAACTGAATTTAAGGAAATAGGAAGCATAGTAAGGCTGGGGATTTAGCTCAGTGGTATAAGCGCCTGCCTTGCAAGAGCGGGGTCATGAGTTTGATTCCTGGTACTAAAAAATAAAAGAAAGGAAGGAAGAAAGAAAGAAAGAAAGAAAGAAAGGAAAGAAAGAGAGGAAGCATAGTAAACTGGCCAAGCCATTAGTTTCCTACTGTCTCCAACTCTGAACTTGCCAAGAAAGCTGAGTAGTTTTATCTTATCTCCCTATTTCACTTAACTGAATTTAAACCAATGATTTATTTAATGTATTACATTATCTCACAATCAAACCTTTACCTCTGAGATTAAAAATGTCAGAGTAATGCTTGATACCAAAATAGAGTCACTCCAGGACCTGGACTTGAGACACCTAGAAAACAACAAGTTAGTGAAAAGAGAAAAAAGTCGAGCTCTGGGAGTCAAGAAAGAGCTGAAGGAAAACTAGAAACCGTCAGAGAACCTGGAGAAGCTGAGGACAGTGCAGAGAAAAGAATGAGGAGTCTGGAATGTTAATCTCAGTTTCCTGAGAAGAGATTCTGTCTCCACAAACCCTCTGCAGAGGGTCAGCTGCCCCAAGGAGAAATAACAGATCAGCAGCTCTAATCCCACAGAAATCCCACACTTAACTGTAAACTGCAAATTCAATGTGAGATTTTACTCTGAAAGTGATTCCGTCATGGTAGGCTAGAGTTGGAGAAATGCACTGCAGCATATACCATACGTGGGAGTGATTAATCAGAAAGCATTTTGAGAAGGGGTTTGTTTTGAAGACTGAGCTGCTCTGGGAATCAGAAGTCACAGAACAGCTACACCTCAGTGTTTTTGGGGTCCCACTCTAACACAGCGACTGGGTGAGAGATGGATACCAAAAATAGTCATGGAGAAGGGGTCAGCTACTCACAGAAAAGTTTAAACAATGGGCAGGTCAGGCTGGGGAGAGAACAGTGGCCCTTCCTTTTGTGGAGAGGAAGCTAGGCTGGTCATGTGTACGTTTTCTGAAAGGTGATAGATCTGAAAGTGTGACATTAAGTCTAGCAGACTGCTTGTCCCATCTTGCTGACTATTTACAGCACAAAGCTCAGTGGTCCCTTTGCTTTTCCTATCTATTAACATGATCAGGGAGATGCCTTAGCCTGGACAATTGTCACATTCTGGGATATACAGACAGAGGGACATCTAAAGCAAAGGGGGCCTTATGAGTCCCCAAACCATAAACTTACTCAAAGATAAAAGTGACTTGGGGCACAAAAAAGGACACAAACACTAAGAGCCAATGGAGTGAACCCAGCGCTAAGCCAGACGCCATACCATTGACAGACCACATACAGTGGGAATGGCAGGGCAAGATCAGCATTCACACAGCAAAAAGTGGAAACAAAATAGATCCCGGTTGTGACTCATAATCTGCCACTCACATCAGCTGGATTCCAATACCACGGGCTCTAGAAAGAAACCACTCATCCAAGCATGTAGAGGATTTTTTTTTTTTGGCTCATTTCTCTTTGTTTTGTTTTGTTTCATTTTTTCCTATCTTTTGTTCCTTCTTTTGATAATTTTTCTCATTTTTATCACTTGTCTTTTTCTGTTGCTTTTACCAAATTCCACCGTTTCTTTTGTTCTTTGATTGGATTTTTAATCTTAATTTTTTTCCATCTCCCGATATTTTGTCTGTCATTGTTCTACGTTATTACTGCAGATTTCTTTTGTATTATTAAGGGTGGTATAGTTTTAGCTTTTATTGTTCCTTGTGGTATGTCAATTGCTTTGTCTTTGATTCTGATATTATTGCTGATATCTATTAATGATATATGGTTGCATAGTTGTTACTTTTCTTTGGTTTACTGTGTGCCAGTAGCTGGACTGTCTTTGTGTCATCAATATACTGTGATTCATTGTCTTCTGTCTGAGTGGTGGTGGGGATCAAAACTCCAAAAGAAGGTTGGACACTAAGAAGATCCTCAAGTTATTGTACTGAATAAGGTGAACAGCACCTCAGGAAAGCCCAGATACCAGTCCCTCTGATCACAGCTGCCGGGATCCAGGTGACAGCTTGGGAAGACACAGAGACCAGCAGCTGCTGGAATCCAGGTAGAAAGCACCTCAAGAAGGCCCAGAGAGCAGCCCCTGCCACTGAAGCTGCAAGGATCCAGGTGAACTGTGCGAGATGACTCAGAAACCGGCAAGAACATCAGCCACATAGCAAGTCCCCCAGCCAGGGGGTGCAGCATGGCTAGGTGGGACTAATGGCACAAAACTGTCAGGAGCAACAGTAACAGTGCAAGCCAATGGGTGGTAAGTTAGGTGAACCAGCATTGTGCTTGGGAACAAAGACACAGGACAGCAGCACACAGGTGGGTCTTCCCCTTTTCTTTCTCTTTTTTTCTCTTATTCCTTTTTCCTTTTCTTTCCTCCTTTTTAAATGACTGGGAGAAATCCAGCCACAGAAAACTAACCCCATCCCCCAAAGCCAGAGACCAAGTTCAGATAATCCCTTGTTCACTCCTTTATTCTTTCTTTTCTGCTCCCTTCTCTAGTTTCACAAAACTTACATGATCATCTTTTATCCTCCAGATTGGCTTCTACTTTCTTTTCAGTTATCTTTGTTTTATCCACTAACTTTCTTAAATTTCCCCAGGGTAAAACCACTGTACCAATGGAAAACAGTTTGCATACAAACTCCCAATTTATGATCGGTTCTGTAATATAATTGTAGATTTTGCTCCTATAATTAAAAGTACAAAATTAATAGTTACCACAGTTGATCAATTTCTAAACTGTGCTGAATGTTATTGGTATTGCTAGTTATACTGCTTTAGCTAGGATGTCATGTTTGTTTCAATCAATTGTTCTCACATAACAATATTGGGAAGTTCTGGGGTAATAACCTCAACACAACCCAGCACCAAAGGACTTGGGACTGAGCCAAACAGATACCAACATCACACTCTTAGTTTATTGGAAAGGTTGGATCGTGGGACAGACACAAACCAAGAACCCCCCACACAGAGAAGACACCTCTGAAGAACAAACCTTACCTAGAAAGGATTTCATACTAGCAATAAAGCTACCTACTACAAAACTTATAGAATCAACCCAGAAAACAAAATAAAAACTTCTGAAATAGAAAATGACAAGACACAGAAGGAAAATGCAACATCAGACCTCCAGCCCACCCAGAACAGGTCCAAGAGACAAGAGGATAGAGGAAAATGGAACACACACAGCTGACATTTCTGAAATGATAGCAACCAAAATAAAGAAACAAATTCATGAGGGTACAGAGGAAATCAGATCAGAAATAATCTCTCAAGTTAAAAAGGAGATGTCAAAATTTACAAAAGAATTGAAAATCTGGAGTAGAGATAGATCAAAAAATAGATGATGATAAGAAGATGGAAGTCTCAAATGATCAATATAGGAAAGAAATAGAATGCATGAAACAGATTCAAACAGATATCCAGAAAATTAAAAATTCCATTGAAAGCTGGAAAGCCCACTTGAACAAAACTGAAGACAGACTTTCAGACCATGAAGACAGTATCATGGCTAGTGATCATGAAAGATCTCTTGAAAATGACAAAAGATCAGTAAATTTGACAGCTGCAAGATGATGCAAAGAACAATGGATACCAGTTATCACCATCAATGTAAATGGCCTCAACTCACCAATCAAAAGAGACAGACAAAATGGATCAAGAAACAAAATCCAACAATATGCTATATATAAGAAACACATTTAACTCAAAAAGAAGTCCATATAATAAAAGTGAAAGGTTGAAAAAAAATACTCCATGTCACGGACCCAGAATAAAACAAGGGTAGCTGTTCTATTTGAACTTCAAGCCAAGAATGATCAAAAGCAATAAAGGAGGTCACTACATACCTGTTAGGGGAAAACTTCAAGAGGAGGAGATTACAATCATAACTATGTATGCACCAAATACAGCAGCACCCAACTGTGTGAGACAAATATTAATAAACATGAAAAATCAAATGAGCAATAACACAATTGTAATGGGGGACCTTAATATACCACTGTCACAAATAGATAGATCAACCAGCAAAAAAAATATCAAAAGTGAACCAAACCCAGAAACAAATACAGTGTTCCATTCAACAACATCAGATTGCACATTGTTCTCAGCTGCACATGGGACTATATACTAGCCCATAGAACGTGTTTAAGCAAATGCAAAGGAATTAGAAATTATCCCATGCATATTATCTGACCATAGTGCAATTGAATTGAAAATTAATGGTGAGAGAACTCAGAAAAACTCCATAAACAAATGGAAATTAAATAATACCTTCACGAACAACCAGCGAGTCACAGATTAAATTAAAGAAGAATTAAACAATATCTACAATCAAACTAAACTGCAGATACAACATACCAGAATCTGTGGGACACAATGAAAGCAGTTCTAAGAAGGAAATGTATAGCAGTAAATTCTTACATCAGAAAAATAGAACAAGCACCAATAAACAACCTAATGTTGCACCTCAAGTTCTAGAAAAAGAGCAAGTTATGTGCAAAGCCCATAGAAGGGAGGAAATTATAAAGATCAGAGCAGAAATTAATGCAAATAAGACTAAGAAAACAATACAAAGAATTATGAATCAATGAGTTGGTTCTTTCAGAGAATATACAAAATTGATAAACTCTTAGCCAATCTGATCAAAAAAAGGAAAGAAAAGACTCAGATTCATGGAATTCAGAATGAAAAGGGCAAAATCACTACAGATCCTGTGAAAAATTCAGAAGATCATCAATACTTTGGAAATATTTACCCATATAGGCTGGAAAACAGAAGAAATGGACAGAATCCTAGAAAATTATGAATTACCAAAGCTGAATCAAGAAGGTATAAAAATTCAGAATAACTCCATATCAGCCAATGAAATTGAAAATGTAATTAAAAACTTACTAACAAAGAAAAGTCCAGGTCCTGATTGATTCACTGCTGAATTCTACAAGAAATTTAGAGAAGTTTCAATACTCCTCAAACTCTTCAATGAAATTGAAAGGGAAGGAATACTCTCTAACTCATTGCTGGAGGCAAGTATTACTCTGATACCAAAACCAGAGAAAGACCCAACCAAAAAACAGAACCATAGGCCAATCTCCCTAATGAAAATAGATGCAAAAACCTCAGTGAAATACTAGCAAACAGCATGCAGCAAATCATCAACATGATTATACACTGTGACCAAGTGAGATTCATCCCAGGGATGCAGGGATGGTTCAACATACCTAAATCAATAAATGTAGCTTACCATATTAATAAATCCAAGGAAAAAAATTATATGATCATCTCAGTAGATGTAGAAAAGCTTTTGACAAGGTCCAGCTCTTTAAAGGTAAAACCCTAAAGAAAATTGAAACAGATGGTCTTTATCTTAATCTGATAGAGTCATCTATGACAAATCAAGAGCCAACATCAAACTAAATGGAAAAGCAAAAGCTTTCACTTTAAAATCAGGAACAAGACAAGGATGCCCACTATCACCTATTCAATATACTTCTGCAAATAGTAGCCAGGACAATCAGATGAGAGAGAAATAAAAGGAAAAGGATAGAACAGGGAAAAGATAAATTACCATTATTTGCAGATGACATGAGATGCTATATAGAAGACCCTAGAAACACCACCAAAAGACTTCTAGAATAAACAAATTCAGCAGCATTCAAAAATCAGTTTTACTATGTCTCTTAGTTCATGAAAAAGGGAGGTTTGTGCTAATATTAACTAGAGAAATTTTAATGCCCATATCTTGTACCCTGAACAACTACTTTAAAGATAACACCATGTAATGTATTAACTACTGTTATTCTTCTATTATTTGGTTATAAAAGTTTGTTTTCACCTTCTTCCATAAAATAAAAAATTTTCAGAAACATTATACTGGAAAAATTGAAGGTGAGTAAGAACACCAAAATATAACCAAGTGCAAGGACATATTACAGGGACAGAATCTAACTAATGAGACCACCACAGCACGACAGTTTCTCCAACATCACTCACTTCTCAAAAACAACAGGCGCATGAGAAAGCCACACAACACTGAAGCAGAGGAAGCTGTATTCGCAGAACTCAAAAACCGAGTGATCAAAATGTTAGACGAGACAAAAGAAATATATAAGTAATGTATAAGACGTTTAATAAGCTGAAAGAGGATTTACTTAGATTGCTAAAGCATTGTACCAATAAAATGTTCAATGACTTTATAGAGGAAAAACACTAGCTCAGTTAAGCAAGGCAATACTTGAACTACCACTTTCTTTTCTTTGTTTTTATTTTATTTATTTAATTTTGGTGAGTACTGGGAATTCAACTCAAGACCCTGCACTTGTGAGGCAGGCACTGTGCTACTGAACTCTATCTCTGTCCCCATGACTTTCATAAGAATTAGAAAATACAAAAAGAAAGCATGCAGAAATATATGATATGAAAAATTCAGTGGAAATCATAAGCAGCAGACTTAACCAATGGGAGGACAGAGTGTCAGAAATAAAAGATGAGGCGAATGTAGTAGATCCCAAACTCAGTGATATCCCAAAATTATCAAGACACCATGCAAGCAGGATCCAGTGGCTGCTAGATGGAATGAAGAACACAAAGTACATGAAAGGGGAAAGTTAGAAAAAAAAGTGGTTTTGAGATCAGGTACTAGGTTAGGGCAAACTGGACAACCAACTGGATGCGGTGTGTTGTAAGTCATAAAATCCTATGGCGAGCAGGATGAGCAAGATGCTTCCTAAAAAGAGAGCACATGCATAGAACATAGGACCCAAAACAGCATCAGCCTTATGACTGAGCACGAGGGACCAATCAGAAAGTGCCAATCACCTGCACTTGGCATTATTCATAGGACCAATAAGAAGATGCTCTTTTTGATCTTTTATTTGGCTAGGGGCACAACCAAAAGAATTGAAATAATGCTCTACATACTATTGAATCATAGAGGAAAGGAGCTAGAAATCAACAGCAAAAGAAGCCACTGAAATTGTATAAACACATGGAAATCAAGCAATATGTTATTGGGTAATCGTGGCTCATAGAAAAAAAAATCAGGGAAAAATGTTAAAAGTTCCTGCAATCAGATGACGGTGGAAGCACAACATTCCAAAATAATCCCAAATGCATGACCTAATGACACACCTCAACGTGTTAAGAATAAGAACAAAATCTGAAACTAATAGAAAAAATGAATTATAATGATCAGAGCATAAATTTATGAAACAGACAAAAATACAAAATGAATCAGACAGTTGTTTGAAAGGATGGGAAGAAGACAGGTGAATGGCAAGAGGCAGGTGGGAGGGAGAATGAGAGGGGAAATAAAAAGAATCAAGGTATGATATGTATACAAATCAGTTCCCCCATGATGAATGTATTTACTATTTATCACAAATATATACTAATAAAAACACTATCTTCCACACTGCATCTCTTTGTTTAAATTGATTTTCAACTGATACATAAAAATATAAACTGGATGTGGTGGTATATGCCTGTTAATCTAACACTCTGGGAAGCTGAGATGGGAGAATTGCTATCTTGCACCCTGCATGGACAAATTAGTAATGTAGGGAGATGCTTTATCAAAATTCAGAATTAAAAATGGCTGGGAATATAGCTTAGTGGTAAGGACCACAACTCAATTCCTAGTATTGCAAATAAACACATCAATCAAGCAATCAATCAATCAATACACTGCACATATTTTAGTGGTACTATGTGACACTTTGATATATGTGTACATTGTATAATTTTTAAATCAGGTTAAACATACATACCTCCTAAAATACTCCTGATAACAATGAAACTCCAAGTTCAAATCTCTGTTCTACTTGGTGGATATAGCTGAAATTTCCATGCACGGCCACTGTGGGAACAGCCAGATACCCAGCCTTTTCCGTGAGTCAGTGCCATTCGTGGACTGTGGGGGAAGAGAACAAGAAGTCACCAAGAAGTAAGCCCTCCCTGTGAATCGGTGTCATGCACAGGTCCCTGAGGGGGCAGCCAGATGCCAGCCCCTTCTGGTACATGGGCTGGGAAACAAGAAGAGTAAACTCCCCCTGCCCCTGCCATAAGCGACTGGCTGATCCAGAGAAACACAGGCTGTGATGATAGCCCTTGATGTAAAATACAATTCAATGCTTGTAGTGTTTAGTGTTTCACTGACTTTGCAGGTCCCAAGCTGGTAGTCTGATCATCTATTTAGAGGAAAACAGTACGTAGTGTGGCATCTCTGGGGGATTACCTGAAGGTGGTGGCCATTGTTAATTCCCTGTTATCTTGTTTTGAAGTTCTATACCATTTTCATTGTTTTGTTGGTTTGGGTTTTATTCTGTTTTGTTTTGTTTGATTTTACTATATCTGATCGCATGGGCAGCTATTTCAAAGCTAGCAAGATATGGTAGCCTTTGCTATTATCTTGTTTTGAAGTCCTTTATTGCATTCACTGTTTTATTTTTATTGGTTCTATTATGTTCTGTTCTGTTTGATTTTCACTATGTCTGAAGGCATCTGCAGCTATTTTGGGGACAAGAGGCATTATGGTAACCATGTTGATTTCCTATTTGTTTTGAAGTCCTGTGTCACTTGCACTGGTTTGTATTGATTGCCTTTATTCTGTTTTCTTTTGCTTGGTTTTATTCTCTTTAAAAGAAAAACTTTTAAAAAGAAAGTAGGGTTCGAATTTCCCAATGACTAAAGGGTCAGTGAAGCAGAAGTGAATGCATGAGGGAACTGAGGAGATAGGAAGTCCCCGTCAGGCAGTGCAACATTAAAATTTATTATGTCTGAGGTGCAAAAGTTCTGAAGGCAAGACTGATGCTACAACCTAAGAGCAATGTGCAGATTATTGTAGTTCAAGGGTACAAAAATTTTACGATTAAGTTATAATATGAGTTGTTCATGTTGATGCTCGTGTAATCATTACAGAAGTTAGGGTAGGCAAAGAACAAATAAAATTTCAATATCTTATTAATAAAGAGACTAAAGAGATTTATATGGGATAGCAATGAAGAGAGTTAAAAAGCATTGCAATGAAATGGTTTGCCTGATGGATGAGCAAATTGCATATTATAAACATTTATAATATATGTAATCAATAAATTTCATTTAGATTGCCTGTTTCTATTCACATTTCAATTTATAAAGTATACATATAGACTATATGAGATAATGTAGTAAGCGCTGACATTTTTTCATGTTAACCTAATCAAAGCAGCATATTAGAAGTACAATAAAATATCTTAGAGCCTTAGAAAGCAACTACTTGACTGTTTCTTAATCTCTGAAATTTTAATCAGTGCCTTTCACTTTCACAATGGCTATTATACAATTTGGGTCTTATTTAGTCTTTCAGTTTTTTACAGTAGGGAGGGAATACAATGTTTATTTGACTTCTGAGTGTGGTCTCAAGTTGTCTCCATTTACCTATAAAAGCCTCGAGTTTATCTTTCTTTATAGCTGAGTACTATTCCATTGCATAAAAATACCACATCCTTTTTATCCATTCTGTGGTTGATGAGCATTTGGGTTGTTTCTAAGATTTAGCTATTACAAATCATGCTGCTATGCACATAGGTGCACATATATCCCTGTGGTATGATGTTCTCAATTCTTGTGGGAAAATATTCAGGAAGGGGATAGCTGGGTTGAATGGAACCTCCAATTGTAGTTTTTTGAGGATCTCCACACTGATTTCCACAGTGGTTGTACCAGTCTACATTCCCACCAACAATGGAAAAAGATTCCTCTTTCCCCACAGTCCTGCCAGCATTTGTTATTGGTTTATTTCTTGATGATAGTCATTCTTTCTGGAGTCAGATGAAATTTAGTATTGTTTTACTATCTTGATTTCTTTATTTGAATTTTCTTTTTAACTCTTTGAGTAAAGTTTCAAGTAATTGTTTTTGGAAAATAATTTTAAGATTAGATGCCTGAGTGTTTATATAATTGAAAATATCTTTCTGTTTATACATAAAAAATTTTTGTATGTGTTGTATTATTTTGTGTTACAATATGTGGTCAATGCTGATCTGCTGATTTCTGAAATTATCTTTTAAGGAACATTTTTATAACATTTTTGATTCTGTATTTTAATTTTCTGAATGTAAAGTTTCTTTCTTTACCCTTAAAGTTTTATTTATTTATTATTTTATTTTTTGGTACTAGGGATTGAATTTACAACCTCACACTTGGCAGGCAGGTGCTTAAGCCACTGAGCTAAATCCCCAGCCACCCTTGAAGTTTTATTTGCTTATTTATTTGTTCAGACTGGACTTGAACTTACTGATAGCCCAGGCTGGACTCCAACTGCAATGATCCTCCTGCATCAGCTCCCGTCTCATTTTCTCTACAATTTTATTTTACTTGATATTTCCAGAACCTTCTTAAATATGACCTTCCTTTTTGTTTAAGCAAAAAGTGGGTGTTGAGTGCCCACTATTTGTCAGTCTAGTTTGTAAGATCTGGGGGCCTTGGGAATAAAAAAAGCCAAATAGACCAGGAAGCTGTCTTGTGGCTCTGCTGTCTGGTTAAGGAGAGTGAAGAGTGGGAAGAACTCTTCCTTCCGATCCTCAAAGCTGTGATTTTGTGTAGGGGCACAAAAGTGGAACTGGGTTTAATTATTTGACTTATTTTGCTTATTTAGTTGTTCTACTTCAGGATTCCAGCTACATTTTGCTTTCTGGGAATTCTTACTTTCTAACAGATCATAAAAATTGCTCTTTTTTTCTCATTATTTCTTCATACAAAAAGTTGGTTTGGAGCAAATTATTTACCACTAGCCAGGCTTAAATTTTATATCTAAATATCCTTTTTCTACAAAATAATAAGACTCTGGTGTATTGCAGTTTTGTTATTTAATGCACTTGTATGACTATGTAACAATTGATATTTTTGCTTCAGTAACAATTCTAAGACCAATTAAGAACAAATTTTGATACAATATTTCTGAGGTTCAAAGTAGCAATTTGATGTGCCAGACCAAAGACTAGTTTTCTGAAAACAACAACAACAACAACAACAACAGGAGTTTAAATATTTGCAGAGCTATGATTACCCTTCAGGATATTCAATACAAATCTGGAATATTATTTAGGCTTTTGATTCTTCTCATTTGTCTCTCCAGATCAGTTTTTAGAATTTCCAATACTTGTGGACTATTTGGGCTATATCTAGCAGAGAACATAAATAAAAATCAGTATGTTTGGATACTTTCTTAAAGCTAATTTCATTTTAAAAATTACCTATAAGCTCAAAAGGCAATTGAAAGGATTATTTTGTGGGGAAATATCACTGAGTTTTGTCAATTATTGTCCATTCAATGCTTCAGTGAGAATTGATTACATACATGTATTTCTAACAATTTTGTTGTAAACAAATGGAAGAAGAGCCCTATTTCTCTTTCAAAACAAGCAAGTAAGTAAACCCACAAGGCAGTTAACTAACAACAAAAAGTGGATCTGCAGCTCTTTTCAAATTCTGAATAAGATGGAAAAATACATTAGGGCTTTTAATTGTACAATACTTTTTTCTATGGAATACTTTTTGTCCACCTATGTTGGGTAAATCTGTCATACTGTGGATATTTACTTATGTACAAATTACCATTTTCTCAGTAATAAAAAGGTTTCAATATTGACTGTGGAGAGATATATAAAGACACTAATACACCCAAACCCCAATAGTTTTAAGCTTATGGATATTGTACATCTTTGTTCTCATTCAAGTATTTTCTTACATTTTTACTTCTCTGGGAGGCAGCGTATAATTTTATAATGAAGAAGAATAAGATAGAATCTTTGTGGTTTCTGCTGCAGTGGCTCAGCTGTGCTTTCAGTATTAGAAATCCTGGAATGCACGCAGAAGATCTGGGCCAGAGACGTTTCTCATCAAGAGGAAAACTAGCCACCCTTCACATGCCCACTGAGCAAATTGACTCTTAGAAAAAGATAACCAAGAGAAAGCATTTCCTTCCTTATACGTTAAATATCTAGTTTTTATTTTCACATGTAATAGGTATGATGTATATAAGTAGCTATTATTCCTAATGGTAAAATGAGTTTTTTATTGGAAATGAGAACAGTTGGTTTTAAACATGGAACTATGGTGAATTAAAAGTGGAATTTTAGGCAAGTCACTTGGAAACTCTCTGGACATTAGTTTTCACATGTGCACAAAAAATACATTCTAAATTCTCCAGTTCATGTCTAAATCATCTGATATTTTTTCTGTACCAAGTTTCTCCATAGGTCTTACAGTGTATCTTTATAGATTTTAAAATATGAATCCAATAGAAATTCATACATTGCACTTACTTACTGTCTTTTTGGGCTTCGAACAGTTCTAGAGTTTTCTCATGATACTGATTCCATGATGAGACCTAAATTCTTTGCTTACAATTTTTATAATCTAACTTCATTATATTTAGTACAAACCTTTTTTTTTTACAAATTCCCCTCCCACATGATATTGAAGCATATTTAATCGTGATGCAAATGTGAATCTTTGATTAAAATAGCAATTAAATTTCTCAAACATAGGTTTATGCATTTGATATCTGCCAAATAAAAGTTTTTTAACCATTTTCTTTTTTTAAATTTTATTTAAAAGGGAGTAAAATTAAACACAACAAAACAAAACAAAACAAAACATAAGAACGCAATGTAAGAGACACAGATTTCAAAACAAGACAACCAGAGATCTTCCCTATCTATCATATTGTCTCATGTTTTCTTCCAAATAGTTGTCTATATCTTCACATATAGTGAATTCATACAAAACAACATAGTATAAAACTGATCTGAACAGGATGATGAAGGCATTTTAGGTCTTCAAGACCAGACAATAAGGAAGTCAACAATGGCTGTCATAGTGTCTCTCATTCTCTTCAAAATAGCTGTCCATACCTTCACATATGTTGAAATTAAACAAAACAAAACAGACCAAAATCACTCTGAACAAAGAATAATAGTATTGCTGTATTTCGCATCATGACACTATGGAATCAGCACTGGGGACTGTAGTGTTTTTTTCTTCAAAGTAGTTGTTCCTTTCATCATGCATTATATACAGTCCCCATAAACTATTTAGAAGTTCTACACATGCATGAGTCTCTACATGTGTATCTATCCTTTCTGTATTAGAAGGAAAAACAAAGCAAGACAAACCAAAACAAATTCCTAGAAAAACACAAAACAAAAAAGTTATATTAAACCACAATCCAAGGTGATCTATAATGATTACTATGATGTCTCTTGTTATCTTCAATAGAATTGTTTATATCATCAGGCATAGTATAATTGAACATAGCAGTACATAACAATATTAATAAAAATAAACCTTTGGAGACATTGTAAGACTTCAAAAGCACGTAATAGTCAAATCAGAGTGGGTATCCTAGTGGATTTTGTCATCTTCAGAGTAGTTGCCTATACTCTCAGACTTCATATTATCAATCATAACAGATTCAAATAAAATCAGTGAAGACAAAATAGCGATCTAACAAACCAGATTCAAATAAGATCAGTCATAGTAAGACAGTGTAAGTTATACAGGGCTTCAGATTAAGTTAATAGGAAATTAAGGATGGTTAATGCAATATATTCTGTTTTTGGGATAGCTGACTGTGCCCTCAAATCTATTACTTGTAGACAAACTGGAACAGAATATAATCAAACTAAACAGAGTGATGAGAATAATGTGGATTTTAAATCCTGATACATGATTAACACTGTCCTGTGCCTTTCTTTTTTAGACAATTCCTCCCCTTTTACTTTCACAGGGTGCATTGTACATTTTAGGTCCCACTAACTCCTTTAGTTTTTAGATTAGGGAAGCAACCTGCTATTTACTTGGGTGGTTCTGAACCTTTTTACCCCTGAGCTTGATCTTAAGTTGTATTCCTTTACCTACAAAAGCCTCAAGGTTTTCCTTTGTTATAGCTGAGTAGGTCTCTACTGCACAAAAGCATCATGTCTTTCCATACTATCTGTAGGTGCTAAACAAGTTACCCCTATTTCTCTGTAGTTCCCTGTCACATAGAGCATTGTTTTCTCATATTTGACTTTTAGTCCATAAACCCTCTTTCAGGTTAATTATATTTCCTATACAGAGCATCACGATGGACCCTATCTCCTGATCTACTCTGCCTGTGTTTTGTTAGTGTATCAAGACCATCTATGTTAGAGATTATGGTCAACCTTCTCTGCCTCATTTCTGCTATACTATTTTTCTACCATTGGTTATCTACTTTTCTCCTTCATTCCACTGTCTGCCCCATTCATTGAGGCCTCTCTGCCACTGTTCCTAAAATCCTAGTATTTTTCTTCTCTCTCTCAAGAATGTCCTTCAGTATTTTTTGCGGTGTTGGATTGGTGGTCACAAAATCCACCAGTTCCTCTTTGTCATGGAAGCATCTTGTTTCTCCATTAATTTCTAGAGACAGTTTTACAGGATGCATCAATCTGGGTTGGAGGTTATTTTCTTTAAAGGGCTTAGAATACTTCGCTGTAAGCGTTTCTTGATTTGATGGTTTTCCTTTATAGGTGATCTGTTTCTTTTCTCTGAAGGCTTTTAATAGTTTGTTCTTGTGATGAATTTCTAGGATCTTGATTATTATGTGTCTGGGCGTAGCTTTGTTTTGGTTGTAGCTGGCTGGAGTTCTGTATGCCTCTTACTTCTGAATGTCATTTCCTTTTCCTATGCTTGGGAAGTTTTCCTTAATTATTTCTATGAATAGCCTTTGTATTTCCTTTGTGTTTATCCCTGCTTCTTCACTCACATTTTTTATTCTTAAGTTATAGATCCTTTTGTTATCTTCTAGCCTTTGTATTGTTACTGCCTGTTTCCTTGTTATTTTTAAGATCTTTCCTTTCGTGATCACACATTTTTGCAAACCTATCTTCCAGTTTTGTTAATCTATCTTTAGTGGCTTTCAGGCAATTTTGCCAGCTTTCCGTGGACTTTTTAATTTGCTGGTAATCTCTTTGAATCTGTTTCATGTATTCTAGGTTTTTTTTTTAAATATTCTTTATCAAAGGTTTCTCTCCTTTTTCTGCATTCCTCCTTTCTTCCCTCTCTGTCTTCTTGAGAGGTGCTTAGCTTCTTTTATTAATCTTCTTATACCTTGCTTTACTTGTATTAGAATTTCAGTTTTAAGTTTGTCTATAATGTCACAGAGATATTTCTTAACGTCAGCTGATGTCATGTCTGATATTGCATGTTTGCTGCCCTCAATCTCTTCTGTATTTACCTCTCTTGAACCCATATTCCCTGAGTTGGCGACTGGAGGCTTTTTCTTATTTCTTTCTCTTGTCACATTTCTGTTTCTTCCATACAGGTATATGGTGGACGTCCCAGCCCCTTTCCTTGTTGGTTATGGTTCTTCTGAAGCACACTAGCTAATATTTCTGCCCTCTCGAGTTTGCTGTTGGTCATTAAACTGCAAGCAAGGGCAGTGTAGGCTGGCCCCTCCCCTCCGAGCCAGTCAACCAGTGGGGGCCTTCACCATATTAGTGTGTGCGGCGCAGATGGAACTGGTTCAAGACAACTTCGAGGACAATATTGTCCCTGCCTTATGGGTCCCGGCCAAGGACATGACCCAGCCTACGCAGATCCCACCTATCTGCTCTGGGTAGGGAGCAACCAGCTAAAGTCACTGCCATTCCTTGTTCAGGCCAGTCATGCCCCGTATCAATATGTCATCCAGTTGGTCACCCCTTTCTTGCGAGAGGGTCAAATTCCAAGCACTCACTGTGGGTTAGTGCAGGTCTCCACACAGGCTCAGTTCTCCATTAGGCTTGCCAACCCCTGACTTCAGCATGACTGAGGCTCCAGTGGTGAGAGCACTGTGACCGTGAGTCCGAGAGGCCCTGGCAGAAGTGCCACAAATGCAAATTTGACTGGCTCACCTCCCTTTAGTTTCTTCCTGGGTCGAGAGGATCCATTTCCTCTGTCTAGTCTTCTCCAAGATGATTTATTCTGGCATCTGATCTGTTTCTCCCAGAGAGGCTTCTTGTTTTGCTGCTTACTGATCTGCCATCTTTAGCTCCTCCCCTTTTAAATCATTTTCATAAGCTTCTTGGAACAGGTGACTGTTACTACACAAAGTCCCTAACCTGTTGTCCCTAACCAGAAGACTTAATATTTTATGGTCTCCCACATAGCTTCTTTCTGTTCCATGTAAATTGATTTGATTTTGCCTTTTAGATCTGGTATTGCCATTCCAACACTTTGCTTTCTATATCCAATTTCCATCTTCCAGGATCTCTCGTATGGTTACCCTTGGCTTATGTTTATCACCTCCATTATGATTGATCCCATATCATAACCCTCATTCTCTATATTGTTTTTCTCAGTAATTACATGTTCAAATTATGATACATATATTTATAATTTCAAATATAATATTTCTATGGAAAGTAGCAGTTTTTATATGGGAATTGTATTGATTCAAAGTTATACCCACTGAAAAAGTTAGAATAATCTTTAGACTATTGCAAAATTGTTTAAATAAATTTTCCTTTTTGTATCCAGTATGGCTTTCATCTGCTAGGTGAGATAATGTCAGTGTAATGATAAGTTAATGAAAAGAACTGCTCTTATGAAGTCAAGGAGGCCACCTTGGGAGAGTAGGCTATCACTCAGCAGTGTTATAAGCTCTCCTTCCTAATTTTAGGTTAGGTGTGACTTTTATGTGGCCTATATTTCTGGAATGGGGCAGTTTGTTCCAGATGGAGCTTTATGGCTTTGGTTTCCTGGGAAATACTGCTGTATTAATCATTCATTCATGGATAAACTGAGTTGACTTTCCCATGTACTTAACTTAGTTGTTTGTTAGTATGATGTAGGGAGAGGAAACTGGAGTTGGAGTTAAAAGAGCTGGGTATAAGTATTAACTCCACCACTTACTTTAAGTGTGACCTTCAGCAAATCTGCTAATTTCCATTAACTTTGGGTAATTTAAAAAAAAATCTACCTTGAGTAGTTCATGTGTTTGTTACAAGACAGAAACTGATAGATTAAAAAATCCTATTGTAATTTATAAAATAATATACAAATTAAAGTATTATTTATTTTTTCAACTGAAAGATTAATAGCTTTTTCTTACTTCAAAATTGTATGTTTTTCTGGTTATTGTAAGCTAGGAAAAATAGATGTAATTGTTCAGGTTTACTTTTTTCTAAAGTAACATGTAAATAAAGAGAAAAGAGAATTCTTTTTTATCTGAGTTCCTTTTTATGTATTTACTCACTTTCTCTGTTATATTCATTGTTTTGACATTATGGCATGGAGGGCTTTTGAGGGATTATGTTCAATATCTTGCTAATATTTCCTCACCCTGATTTAGCTCCCAATGTTAGGACTAACTTTACCCAGTTTAGCTAACCTCTCTGTGCTTATGTTCTTTCGTCTTTGTATTTTACTCTAAATCATGTTAAATTACTATAAGTCATGTTGAATCACCAATGAATATTTATGACACACCTACCATGTAAAAGTAATTCTGCTGTTATCAGTGTAAAAGTTTTAGATGTATATCTATCTACAATTTCATTTTCTTGGATAATGAATCTTATTAATTTAATGTGACTTACTCCATGCATGGTTACATAAAAATGGATAGCAGTTTAAAAATGCCCTCATATTTGTCTGGAGACAAACATAGAAAAGATTTTAACAATAAAAGTGATACAAAGAGGAGCACTGAAGAATTTATACAGAAGTGTTCACTTATAAACTGTTCCAAATGAAGGGAGAGATCATTCACTGTAAAATGTGGTGTTTCAATCAAGCAATGATTTATATTTAGAGAGCATTTAAGAATAGTATGGTGACACTGTCTGGGGAGGGATTCATGATTTTTACTGTGCAACGAATTAATCCAAAGCATAGTAGAGGATCATATTCTTTCTCTTCTGCAGTGTTCTATTGGTAAGAAATGAGTCACAAAATTCAACCCACATACAAAGGAAAGAAAATCAGACTCCGTTTTCATGGAGAAGTATAAGAGAATTTCGAACATATTTTAAAACTATCGCTGCCCTCTCAATAAAAGTTACTTAGTCATTTCTACTTTTAGTCATTTCTACTTGCAATAGCTACTCAGTCATTCCCACTGCAGGGTAGGTGAAGAGTGCTCTGCACTGGTTCTGTCAGGGGCGGGAACTCCAAAGAAAGATGCATCCTTCCTACTCCTGCCTCCCTTCAGGAGAATGTGCCACATACTCTTTCAAGTGCATGACTATCCTAGGTAGCTTGCTGTGTCCCTGAGTTCACCTCCCCACTGATGCTTCTCTTAGCTCATCTCCCAGTCTTCAGCACCAAGAAGCATTAAGACTCCGTTTCTTCTTCTTCTTCAAGCCACCCAATACTCTTCTTATTTATAAGCTCTTTTTTATGAGCCAGCCCTCCACAACTCCAGACAAAAAACAGGCCCTTGCCTCATATTCCACAGTGAGCCTCAGATTTGGATTAATGATTCTCCTGAGACTTGTAGATTTTTCCGTATCTTCTCTCACTAACAGGAGAGTGGTAAACTAGAGTAAAGGCCAAGAGTGAAACTGTGAAGTGTCTCTTAACTCTCTTTTCTCCTGACCATTTCTATCTTTCTTTACACAAATGATAAATAAAATATTATTAAACAGATTCTGGTGAGGGACCACACTCTAACAAAGCATGTGGCATAGAGTCTAGACTACTGAACTTTGAAATGTGATGAAATACTCTTTGTTTCTTAACAATGAGACGTTATTAAAAAAAAAACAATGAGATGTTATTACAATACTTGATACCTTCATAGTTGATTGATGTCACCCATCAAATTTCCACTCTATGTCCCTGAAGATCATTTATTATCTGAGTACCACCTACCACTCTCGTATTCTTCCCACCTGTGCCCTGCTTGGGTCATCATAAGTCATACATCATGCTCCTGCTATACTTTGGTACCCTTTCTTATCCTTTCTTGCTCCCCAAGACCAACCACTCTTCTCCCTCCACACTTTTCTCTCCACTCCTACGACCATGTTGTTCTCCACTGCATCTGTATCTTCCAGGTTAAGCTGACTTCTTCGCCCAAACTCCTACAACTCTGGACTGTGGACTCCACACTGAATGCAATGTAACATCCTTGAAGGAAGAAAGCATGTGTCACTCAACTTTATATTCCTGCAACCAATTACCAAGTATAGTGCACACCACAAAATAAGTGTGCAACACTAGTGAACTGAGTTGTTTGACCATCACAAATGATATTCAGTTTGTTTAATCACTTATAAGAACCCTTGTATCTAATTTTTTATGTTCAGTGGGAAGATTTATTTTGTAAACAGGTCATTTAGAGCCACATGCATCATGTTCTTTCTGTATCCTCTGATTGCATCCTTTCACAAAGAACATTTTATAGACAGTAATTCTCTTGTCATTCTTATGATGTAGGTTTCATATCTCTGTATTGATTGAATAACTTATTTATTGACTGTTTTTTCTAACAGATTCTTTGAGAAAAGTAGAACTTTCAAAGATGAAGAACTTAAAATATCTGTTTATGAGAAAATAGAAAAGAAATAATTGGCTCCTAAGTTACTGACACTGTAATAAAGCAATTGTGATACCACTGATTTAATAACCAACTCAAGATATGTTTTAAAATCATGCAATCTAATATAGATGCTTTAAAACAAATAATTCAGACAACAAAGACACATGAAAAGAAAGATAAGCAAGGATGATCAACACTATGATATTCATTCTGTTTTGAGTCCAAGAGAACAATGCTGGGATATGTTTATAAGAAAGCTAAAACAATCTGTGTATTGTGACTCTTATGGGAAATGCAAATGTGCAGTGGTTTGTACTACTATCTGCCAGGCACTCTACTCAATAACCACTTTATTTCCATCACCTCATATATATAGAATTTGTGATCCTATAGGGTTTTGTAACCAAATTATATGTGTGTACATGTGTGTGTAATAGGAATGTACATGTGTGTAAACATAGCAGAGAGAGTCAGGTGTCTGGAAACCCAAGAAAGCCCATGGTCCAGTTCCAGTTGAAAGGTCAGTAAATCTGGGATCCTAGAATGACCAGTCTCAGTTTGAATCCACAGGCTGGAGAAAGATTAATCTCCTAGTCCACAGGCAGAGAGGACAGATTTTTCTCTTACCTGGGAGAAGGTCAACTGTTTTGTTCTATTTGGGCTTTCAGTAAATGAGATGAGGCCTAATTTAAGGAGGGCAATCTGCTTTATGAAATTTATTGATTTTAAGTGTTAATTTTGCTCAAATATACTCTTTTATAGAAACACCTAAAATAATGTTTAGCCAAATTCCTGGGGACCCTGTGACCCAGCCAAGTTGACACATGAAATTAATCATCATCTCGCTTTTATTGTGGGTTCCACAACTATTTCTACTTTTTAAATGGTGGAAAAGAAAAAGATGCCATACTTTTCTTATCACATGCAAGTGGTAAATGCCAGATAATCAGCTCTAACTCTGTGGTGATGTATGAATCCATGATACTTAATAAAGCAATCTGGGTTTGGAATTTTGAGAGTCCTAGGGTTTTGTGAGGTTTTTTTTTTTTTTTTGTACCAGGGATCGAACTCATGACCTATGCAGGCACTTGCACTGCAGAGCTATGTCCCTGAGAATTCTTTTAAAAATGAATATAATAGGTATATTTCATTGTGCATGGTACACACACTCCTTAAAGATGCTGTTAAAATTAGTGGCATTAGTATTAAAAGTATTATTAATTTGTTAATAGAAACCTAGTATAATTGATAGGTCCCCAAAGTGGATTTTAAATGAAAATACATGTACCTAATATGAATCTCCATTCTTTTCTTTGGTTTTGTGTTATAAAGATAAAAAATTATGAGTCACTAGACAATTAATTCCTCCAATATATCCTTTTGCAAAGATAATATTACCTTTGGCAGAGATATGCCTTATTCCTGCTGACGTTGTTAGAAAATGACAAGGTCACCTCAAATGAAAAATTGACATCTTCTTTCCAGTTTTTAATAAGTATTGTCAAAAGAAATAACAATCAGACTGGAACTTGTTCGCCCTTGAAGTGCCTTTTTAAAAGGGTTTTCCAGCAAATCTAAAGTAAGATGAAAAGCAGTTAGGAAAAAGTAGAAATCACTTAGGTGCACTTCCTTCTTCTGTGCTGTGTGATAGAAGTAGAGTATTTTCACTTTCAATAACTCAGACTCTGGGGCATTTTTTTCTTCCCGCCCTTCTCCCCCAAGGTGTTGGAAAATGATGGTTAAGGGAGTTCTGAATAAGCCATGTGTCCAAAGACATAAATAAAATAGAGCTTTCTAGGAAATAAATGGTTTCTGTACTTGGTCTCACAAACTTCCAGGCTCATGTCTAAGACAAGTCTCCATGCAAAATTATTAGATTATATATGCTTTTTCTTCTCCTTCTTCCATTTGGTCTCCCTGTGGTTTGGACAAGGGTCTCTCAGAGGTCCATGTTAACGGCTGTCTCAGTCTGTGGTGTTATTGGGAGATGATGGAATCTTTAAAGGTGGAACCTCATGAAAGGAGTCACATCACTGCCCTTAAAGGGAGTACTGGGACCTTTGTCTGTCTGCCTTCTTCCTTCCTGCTTACCTCATGGTAAGCATTTTTCCTCCACCATGTACACTCCACCAGAAGTACATGACACCTTGGCTTACAAGCTTAATTTGTTTAACAGTTTGGGCAAGATGGCCACGATCATGTTTGTCACCTGATGCAGAGTTTTTGAATAGAAGCAAAATTTTATTTGTGAACTGAATTGTTTGCAAACAGGAGCACTCATGAATCAAGATGTTACTGTACGACCTCACCACAGGCCCAAGCAACCACAGACTGAAACCTCTGGAACTGTCAGCTGGGGTAACCTTCCTTCTTTTTAGGTTAATAGGTCTTAGGCATTTGTTATGATCATGCAAATCTGACTAGTACAGGTCTTTCATCTGCTAGATCTGTCAGAGATTAAAATTCTTAGTTTTTTCATCTTCACATTGTGCTTCCTTAGCAAATGGTATAATATAAATTCATAGGCATCAGTTATTTGGAGCTTTTGCTCTGTGTCTTGATAATTTTTAGTGTTTCAGACCAACATACAGGTCTTGGTTAGGATTATGTTATTCTTTCTATCAATTTCCCTTTTAATTAAACAAATTATCTAGTTTAATTTTATTTTATTTTTATTTTTTTATTTAAAGAGGAAAAAACAAAACAAAATAAAACAATAAAGGGTAGTGACAATACAGTATTTCAAGGAAAGAAGGAGGAGTACAACTGCAGTAAAACCTAAGAAATTATTACTTGACTAATTACATACTGACTTCCTTGAAATAGCTGTTCTAATTACAAAGTTAAAACATGTAAAGTAGACATTCAATCAGTGAGACTGTTAACAGTTCCGCTCCACGATCCGACAAAAACAATATGGTCATCTATCTTACCCACTCAAATATACATGCAATTATATCAATAGGGTAAAATTAAACACAACAAAACAGAGCAATGCGGATCACAAGAAAGCAATGTAAGACATAAATTTCAAAGCTAGACAATTGGAGATACTCACTCTCTATCATATTGACTCTTGTTTTCTTCCAAATAGTTGTCCAGATTGTCACAAATAGGGAATTCACATGAAACAACCTAGTATGGAATTAATCTGAGTAGGACGAGGGGGACATTACAGGTCTTCAAGACCAGACATTAGGGAAGCCATGAATGGCTGTCATAATGTCTCTCATTCTCCTCAAAACAGCTGTCCATACCTTAATGTGTATTGAAATTAGACAAGGCAAAGCGAGCTAAGATCACTTTGAACGAAAAGTGATAGTTTTGCTGGACTTCACATTATGACATTATGGGATCCGCACTGGGTATTGTAGTGTCTCTTTTTCTTCAAGGTAGTTGTTTATTTCAACACGTGTTATATAGTTGGTTCTTGTAAGCTGTTTTTAAGCTCTACATATGCGTGAGTCTCTACATGTATATCTATCATTTCTGTATTAGCCAGAAAAACAAAACAAAGCAAGGTAAAACAATTCCTAGAAAAGTATGAGGCAGAAAAGTCACACAAAACTGCAATACAAGGTGATCTACAATGGTTACCATGGTGTCTCAGCAGTATATAACAACATTAATAAAAACAAAACATTAGAGACATTATAAGACTTCAAAAGCAAGTGATAGTCAGACCAGAGTGGGTATCTTAGTGAATCTTGTCGTCATCAGT
>PVJX010027520.1:0-24836 GCA_004027295.1 Dolichotis patagonum | reverse complement strand
AATTTGTGGGTTTTCTTTTCACTCTGCTGGAAACCTCTTTTGACATGCAGAAACCCTTTGATAAGATGTGGTGCCAGTTATTGATTCTGGGAAGTTATTTCCCGTGTAGTTTGGTTCGTGTTCATGAATTGTCTTCCTACCCCTATATCTTTGAGATTTTTACCTACTTTGTCTTCCAGCAGTTTTAGTGTTTCTGTTTTAATATTTAGATCTTTGATCCATTTAGATTTTAGTTTAGTGTATGGTGATATACATGGGTCTAGTTTTAGTCTTCTGCATATGGATAGCCAATTTTTCCAGCACCATTTGTTAAAGAGACTATCATTCTTCCAGCAAGCATGTTTGGCCCCTTTATCAAAGATGAGGTGGTTGAGTGAGTTTGTGGTTTTGGTTGTAGCTTCCAATCCATTCCACTGATCTACAGGTCTGTTTTTATTCAGTACCATGTTGACTTTAATATAAATGGTCTCAATCATAGAATAAAAGGAAATAAGTAATAAATAAAGCTGTATGATTCTTTCAGAATTAATCACTCTCTTGAAACTTACTCAAAAAACACTGAAGTAAATGAAATGGCAGGTCAACAATCCCAGAGAATGAGTTATAAAAAGATTAATAAATTTCAAAAAATATAAAAAAACAAATGAATGAATTTAAAAGGAAAATAGAGCAAATAAATATCAAATTCAACCAAAAAATAAGAGAAAGACTCAAACAGAAATCTTGGAAATTAAAGATCAGCTAAACGAAACATCTCAGTGGAAATCTTCATAAATATCCTACATTAAGCAGAAGGCACTATTTTGGGCCTTGAAGGAAAGATCATATTATCTCATCCAAAATGCAATTATAACAAATTTAGAAATAATGCAGCAGATACACAGTATATCTACAATACCACTAAAATACCAATCATTATTTTTTAGAATAAATGAGACCAGCAAGGTGAAAATAAAGGCTACAGCAGAATATATACCAAATATTGACAAAGGTAAAGATATTCAGGTATAGAGGACATATAAAATTCTAAACAGATATGAAGAGTGCTAGCTCATATCATGTTTATAGTTAAAATGGCATAAATGACTATTTAATCCTAGATGATGCCCTGAAACTCATCTTCCATTTTGAGAACAGCGTGACAATAGTTTCTTCCAACTATGAGAGATATGTTTCTCTATGTCTGTGCACACTTGCTCATAGATATGTATAGTGTGTGTTTATAAACTTCTAAAGAATAAGTTTATACATAGTTATCATTACAAATTTACAGTTTTAAAATGTGTTGGCTTTCCTGGAGTTACTATGAATACATAATTTTTCTGGAAAAATTTGGGATAGTTTCAACATGAATAGGTATTTAAAACATGAATTCACAGTGCTGATGACTCCAGATATATCCTAGTGCATAAAGGGTTTCATTTACAGTATATTTTGAGTATTTAGTTCTAACATTTGCCTATGAGATGACTAAAATATAAATACAAATTATGAAGAAGTTAAAAGAGGAAATAATTGCAAAGCAGTTACAAAGAATATGAGTTAATTTGTATGCTTGCAAATGATAATTCATTTTTCAAATGAAATACGGCAGATCTCCTTTGAAATTGAAATTTGATTTTAAATATTTCAATTTTCTCTGAAAGCATTTTGTATGCTTTAATTCCCCCAAATTTTCTTCATATTGTATTTTTAAAATTTGTTTAAAATTTAAATAAAATACTTGCAACTTCTCTGGTATTACTTATATTATGATAGTATAAAAATCACTTGTACTTATTTCAGTGAATCTTTCTGCAACCTATAGAATGACATCTCTGAAATGTATACTATAAGTATAGGGAACTTCTGAAACATCTGCTTTTTGTTTGTATCAATCCTGTCCCCCAAACCCTAGTTCACTCATAGGTCTGGATTTTGGAAAGGAATTCACTACCAGGTGCTATATATGACTTGCTTTTAGAAGTCCGGTAGCTAGTGCTGTGAGGTGGAATATGTCTAGTTTCCTGGCTCCTTACTTCCTTCTCTGCTTCCTGGAAAATGTGATGCGAGCTTGTCAGGCCCTCACTTATGCCTTCCTGCCCTGAGTTTATAGGCCATGCAAGGAAAGACTTCTAAAAACAGGAAGCAAAATGAGTCTGTCATCTTTTAAGTTTCAAATGATCAGGTATTTTGTTCCAGTTCTAAACAAAATGTAGCTAAGACACTGGCTTAGAATAATCTGTAAAAGATGGAAATGAGAGAAAACATATTACCATAATTCATAATGACAAGACTCATAAAAAGAAATGTATAATTTTCCAAAATAAAGTTTACATCACTATATTTAATTTTAGAATTATGAAATTTCATCATTATTACTTGAAATTTAAGATGAACTAGCTCCACAACTGATATTTATTTCTGTGTTTATCATGTATCTCCTCCGATAAGTAACCTGAATCTGACATCATGTCTGTATTTTTTACTGTTTATTCCAAGTCCTTTAAAGCCAGAATGTAAGAAATATTTCAAAAATAATGTTTCACAGAATAAATTAGTAGATGAATGAATAAACTATACACAGGTTGGTAAATCAACAGACATAAAACTCATGACAAACTCTGCAAATTGTTTGAAATTTTGTACTGTTTCCACATTGAAATTACAGACTTTTTCAAACAAAAACATTTCTCAGAGCAAAAAGCTGATTATTCATAATTCTAAGAAGAGTGTCAGTAGAATACAGCCTTGGCTGAATTAAATCAGGAGCAGTAAGTAGAAACAGTTTAGAATACCAAAATTAGACGATAATTATACATTAGTTTTTTAAAAACATAGAAAACAGTATGCTAAATTAACTTATGTTTTTGCATTGTAAATGCTGTATTATTACTATAATTATGCTTTCTGCTTATTTTATCAAAAATATGGTATTTAATATTGTAAAATATTAGAGTGATGGTTAATCTTGATTGTTAACTCTATTGATGTAAGAGCCACTTAAAAAATTAGCTAAGCAAATATCTAGGGGTCTCTGGGTTGGTAATACAGGCATAAATGTTAGGGACAATGTCTGGTCCATGATCTCTTTCCTTGCTGATATTTGCCCTCTGCCTCCCAGATGCAATGAGTTGAGAAACTTTCCCTGACTATATCCTTGTACCAAGATGTTTCTGTTTTGGATTCAGCTAACCATGACAAACCTCTGAAACTGGAAGGTAAAAGTAAACCTCCTCTGCTTCAAATTGTGATTGTCAGGTATATTATTTTAGGAAAAGAAAGTTTAGTAATTTATCTTGAAAAATTTACATTGAAGAAATAGATGTATTGTAATGAATGTACTTCTGTGGTTCAGCAGCCTTTGGAACTGGTTAATTTGTAAGGAGTATAGAAAATTTAGAGTTGTGATCTAGAGAAGCCCTACAGTTACATAAGCTTGAAAGACTGAAATACAAATAAATATGAGGAGAGTAAAGCTTAGGCTCATGAGTTTCAGGTGAGAAAGAAGTCTTTATTGGGAAGTGAGCTAAAAGACATGCATGTTTTTGTCTGTTAAAGCATTTTTTATGTTTTTTTCATGACCTAAAATTTTGTGTGAAATTGAGTTTAAGGAAGACAGATTAAATGATCTGATTGTGAAAATTTCAAGGCAGTCTAGCAATCAGGGTATGGCATGGGTGTTAACAGCTGCTTTTACACAGATTTGTAGTGAGAATCAGGTACAAAGTCAGAGGAGGAAGATTTCTAAAAGTTTATATTTAGTTCACCTGTGAAGCTGGGCCAAAGACGATGTGGTTGTTCAAGAGAATAGTGGCAATAAAAAGACATCAAGTGTTTTGAACTAGTAAAAAAAGAAAGATGCTTCAAGGCTATCTAAGGAATCAAGTAGACCCCACCCATTGTATGTAGTTATAAGGTTACAAAAGTATAAAACATTTATAAGCGAGCATCTGGGTCACTTGCTCAAGAAACATTGCATAGCCAATTGCTTAGCCTGAGTTCATTTCACTTTACTCAGCCATTCACATATTCATAGACTGTGTCATTGGTGGTCTAGCAGTGCTGTTATGGCTTATATCTAGATGTCCTCCTGAAGCTTTGTGCACTTATAGATGGAACTTTTTAGAGGTGGCTGTACTGAGAGTATGTGAATACAGATTAAGGGTGTCTGATACCTAAATAAGTCTACTTACTGTTTTAAAGTAATCTTAGTGTGGATAATGGAAAGGCTCACTGTGCGTGTGGGTGGAACCAACCAACAAACTTGTTGCCTGAATGGAAGAGAAGCAAAAATGAGGCTCATACTGTTACTTCATTGCTTTCTGCATGCCCTGCCATGGTCTTTCTCCTCTGCCAGGTCCTACTGCCATTCTGCCTTGAAGCTAGCAGACTATGAAGTGAAACTTCTACAAACTGTGAACCAAAATGAACCTTTCCTCTTTTAACTCAGGAGGCTGGGTTCTTTTTCTCAGCCATGAGAAAAGCAACTAAGACAGGGTCTAGTACCACTCTTACTGACAGCCAGTCTCAATGTCATCCACATAAAGCTGGTTTCACCAGTATGTAGAGGGAAATAGTTGTGAGATCATGAAGTCCTCCTTGTAAATTTCAGAGAAAGACCATGGCTTATGAAACTGCAAGAATGATTTGAATGGCTCACTTCAGATTCCAAGAAGTTGAATATATCAGGAATTTAGAATATCAGTCTGGGACATTGAGAGGCACTGATAAACACCAACTCATGAGAAATTCTATCTGAGTAACACTTACCAAGGTCACTTCTGTTAGAGTGGATTATAGAACTCACATATGATCACATGTGCCTGAGATCATTTGTCCTGCTCAGTTTCAGATTTCCTCTGCTCTGCTTTCTATTCTTCACGTGTGGCATTGGATCTTAGATGCACAGACTTTTCTTTTCATTAATTGAGATTCACAAGTAAGAGTTGCCTTGAGTCTCAGAAGAGACTTTGGAATTCAGCTTTTGAGAAATGCTGCACTTGTTGAAAATCTGGAGAGGAATCAGAGAATGTTTTGGTTGCAAGCAGGATAGTTCTACCATGTTACATGAGATTATGGACCTGATCATCATCTATTTGGAGATTAAGTATGGTTGAAGTCATGCATTTAGGTTTCATGTTGGTAGTGGTTGGAATATGATGATTGATGTTGCTATCAACTTGATTGGCTAGTGAGACACCTAGAAAATTGGTAACTTAAAATTCTTTTTGGTCTTGATTGGTTATAGTGTCATGATATTGGAGACTCCATCTGGACCCTGGCCCTGTTCCTCACTAATGCTTTAACCCTGCTTCTCAGAAGTTGTGATTTAGTAAGGTTTTCTCTGCTTTGCCTTTTTGCTTTGAGTCAGCCTGCCCTGTACAGATATTACCAAAATTCTGATGTAAAATAAGCTTGTCTTCTTTTAAATTGTGGTCAGCAGGTATTTTTTCACAGTTGGTAAACATGTTCCTTTCCTTTTCTTAATGTGGTTTTTTGTGGTGGTACTGGGAAAAAACCTAGGGTCTCAAATATATTGAATGCAAGACAGATGTACTGTAATTGAACTATCCAACCAACCTAAATAGATTCCTTTCTAAAATGTTAATTTTATATATTTTTTCTCTAATAACCTTTCTAAATAAATTTGTTTATCAATTGTTCATTATAATCTTACAAATAGTCAAGAAATGAAAATTGTATGATTAAATTAACTTGTAAGCTTGGAACTTCTGAAACCAAATTGAATATCAGGGCTCAAGTTGCTAATATTTGCCTGAAAGTCAAGTCCAGGGCAAAAGTATGGAAAATCGTGAAAAATACTGAAATATGTGAAATAAGGTGTGATTTTGCTGGTCACTATTTCTCAGTGGGCTGAACATTAGCCTAGTGGTCAATACATTGCACATCTGGATTTCAAGATTTTTCCAGTAGGGTTCAAGAGAAATAGACCCAGCAAGTACATGGGAGAGGCATAAAACTGGAAATTAATCATCCCAGCACTCTTCTGTCTTCTATAACCCATTGTTCAGGCTTTACTTGAAGCATACAAATATCTCTGCTTTTCTGGCTCACATCATTTAACCTCTTGTTGGCCATTTACAAAGTTAAATCTCATATCCATAGTATGGAGTTCCAGTATAATGGATATAAGAAGGATATCTAATTGTTAGATAAAGTGTTGACCAAGAGAAAAGAAGATAGTCATGATATTCAGAGATGTATTCAAATTTATGATCAAATCAATCCACCTTTTGGGCCACTCAGAAATATTTCAGCCCTCAACAGGAATCAGCCTAAAAAACATGACTTCTGCAGCTGTATCATGTCTTAGCTTAAGGACCCACTATACAAGTATTAAAGCTCTGATCTTGCTAATTTGTTTCTCAGACACATTTGTTTCAGGACACTCCTCTGGTGAAGTAAGATGTCCTACTCAACGTTAAGTAGGAGTTTTTTCACCCCTTTTCAATGTGATTCCTGTTAGATAAATACATAATTTATATGCTATCACAATTGTCTCTAGTTGATTTGAATCTGATGAATATTCTGCTTAGCAATTTAATGTTTGTTTTCCTAAATAATGGGTACAGATTCAAAAACATTGACCAAAACAATAGCCAGACGTGCCTAAGGTGGTGTTCTCTTCAGTGGAGACATGAATTCATGGAAAGCACCTGTCACAGAAAGGTATGTTTATTGTAAACGGCACTCATATCGTGCTTCACTTTGGTATTGAGAGTCCAGAAATATTAATTTAGTCATGATATAAGAAAGGAAACTACTCCCTTAATTTTCAAGATTTTGAAGTGATAGATTTTGAAGTGATAGTAATAGTAGTGTAGAATATATTTATGCCTTATTCATTGTCTGATGGAAGTGGAAATTTCAGAGGCTTCCTTTGGTCATATTTACAGTGATGAAATAATGTGAAAATGACCCAATTGCCAATCTGTACATAATTTCTAATATGAATAGGAGTAAATAAATAATACAAATCTATTGTCTAAATTAGATGAACAAGAGTCAAATCTCTAGGAAGCATCTGATAATCAGGAACTCCCACTCCATGCAGTGGGATACAAAGTCTCTTTGCATATTGGGATCTGAAATGTTAGTTCATATCTCATTCCTGAAAATCTCAGAGAATGTGGATATGTGCCATTTCCCCTGGGAAATCATCTCATTATTACTATTATTGGTGTAATACCTCATAAACAAATCCTAACTATTCTTGTGGTTGAGTTTCAGGGACCTTTCCTTGTATCTAAGATCCTTAGATTTCCATCAATCACTAAATTCTGATGTACTCAGTGGCTTTCTTCTAAGAATGTTTTAAAGTCTAACCTTACAGATTTACTTTTAAACTCTCTTTTTATCTTGATTTATATTATTAATCAGACTGCAAAGCCTCTTTAGTCACTGCCTTATGAACCTATGAAACTATTGCTCTCAATCCTTTATAGGATCCAACCTTTGCAGAACGATTGTTGACTTTAAACTGGCAACACTCATTACATGTGACTTACCAAAAGCATGTGGTTAAATCACTTGCTTTTCAGAAGAATCATTTCACCTGGTATATCCCTGATTACTGAACTCCACATCCAGTCTCTTGCTAGTTCCTCTTATTCTTCACAATTTGTAAATATCAGGCAGCCTAGAGCTCAGTTTTACAAATTTTTACCAGCTTTGCTTGACATTGCTAGTGATCTCAGACTGTCTCCTCAATAACAAAACTGAAATTTTCATAGAGATAAACTCATATGATTGATCAAATTCATTTGTCATCTGTCTACATTTAAATCTGTGCTTCTATCTAACATTGGAAAACATTGTTTCCTTCTTTGTAATATTAAAGATTTTTGAACAGTAATACTATCAAATTACTAAGGAATTGAGCTTCAGTAATATGTTTGTATGAATTTCTGCCTAAGCAGAGTAAAGATGATGCAGGTATTATCTTCACCTTTCTTAAGACAGAAATACACATATTACAGATATACAGTTATAGCAGATATAATGAACTAAATACAGAGATAGATATTTATTTTATTTTATTTTAAAAAGAAAAACAAAAAAAGAGACATACAAAACTACAAGAACAACAAAAAACCCAAAATAATAATAATGTAGGCTTTCAAAACAAAATGATAGGAATTTAACAATGGTTGTAATATTGCATATTTTTATCTCCAAAAAAGTTACTTAAATTACCAGATATAGACATGGGAAATTCATCTAATCATATGAGTATTAACCGTTCTTTTCTAAGAACTAATAGAATTAGTAATATAATTATTTTAGTTATTTTATGTATATATAAACAAATTTATATCTTTTTCCCTTTCTCTTCTTTTCTGCTTTCCTATATATGAGTTATTTTTCCATTTTGAGAATTTCACAATATCTATTATGATATTTCACAATATCTATTATGTGATATTTCACAATATCTATTATGGATTCTGGATTATTTATTCCTATATGGAATTCTGGTTGTTTTAATACTTTTGAGTACCTGTCCTTGGCACAGTTGGTGCACCCATGCCCCTCCCACTTGTCCAAAATGAAAATTTTAATGAAATACATTGACTTTAAGGTCCACCTAAATATAAAATTGAAATTGGAACTCATTGGAAAAAAAGTACTCTATTCTCTGATGAATTGAATTGCTATTTTGATACATGAATGAAATTTGTGAGAATGCTTGGTGTTTTTCACTCGGTCTGAATAATATCTCATCTTTCACTAGGAGCTGTTTTTCAGGTTCAAATTTAAAGTGTTTACATCCAAAGTGAAAGACACATTAGTGGGCTTTGGAGACAGAGTCCTCAAGCATAAGCATATCATTTGCTGAGGAGTCAAGTCCTATTTTCTAGAAGCCTATCAAGTTTCAGTGTGAGTTCCTACTGCATAGCCCCACTGCAACAATTGATTGTATTTATTATCTTTCTTCCGTTTGTCTTCAGTACACAGACAGAGTCAAGCCAGAGGGATCTTCCTGCCTGTACAGTGATAATATTCTTGTTTCAATTCTTAGTTTTCCTTGTTTTGTTAACTGACTTAATTTGCCATCTCACCATGTCTTTCCCTTAGTGTTGGGCATTTGGGAGAAATTTTAAGATACTTTGCAATCTGATGTTTTGCCGCGCGCGTACAGTTTCAAGGTGGTGAGAGTGTGATCTACTGAAAACTTAATGTGGTTTTTTTTTCTCTCTTCCTTTCTTTCTTCCATTTCTAAAATTTGTTATATGAGTTTTTTTTTTTATCTCTTCAAGCTTTCTGTACTTGTTTCATTGATCCTTTAACTACTGTTTGGCTATCAAAAAATATTTGTGTCATTCCGATTTTATTGCAGTCTACCCAAGCAGCATATCATGCTTCATCTTTCTTGAAACCTGCTGTGATGGAGCAGATGTTAGTTGGAAGGAAAGGGAGATGAATAGAATCTGAAGTCCTTTGGTGTGGATGGAGGAATTAGCCATAGTTTGCAAGGAAGAAACAGAAAATGTGACAGATTCTTGCTATGTGGATATATTCATTCAAGTTCAGCATGGCTGTATTGCACAACAGGTAAGTCAACAAAACTTTACAGGTATGCACAAATTTTTTTCAAATTTCCAGAATATTTATATTAATGCTTCATCAATTGAACTTGAAAGCATTTTTAAAACAATGTCTGAACTGCTTTCACAGAACTAATCACAATGTAGATGTATAATAAATGTTGAATAAACAGAATTCCTGAATTACTAAATGGAAAATGAAGTTAGATTAAGTCTAAATAAATGTGTATTCATACTTATGTCTGCATGACCTTGTAAAAAGTAAAATGATAAAGAAATGGTATGTTTAGTCCCAAATATCAAAGAATAAGCATACTTGGTAGCTAACCCTAATAATTTGTAGAAAGAGTTTCAAAAATAATATGCATAAGTCCCTGTAATTTTGAAATGTTAAAAACCTCATTATCTAGGAAATTTACTTTATAAATTTATATTTTTCTTGTCCTCTGTATGTGTTTCAGTTTTGTAATGTCATTTGCCCAAAATTCAAGTATCCAGATTAAATTCTTTACATAAGGCAGAATCTGAAAAACTAGCACATGCATCTCCACACTTCATTTATTTTCAATTAAAAAATGTCTGCTACTATATGAGACACAGCATCTACATTAAGTTTGCTAGGCTGTCTGATAAAGGCAAGATTTTCAAGCAGTAAAGTTTGAATCTATTTATTAGAGAATTTTGGTGTTTCCTGGATTGTCATTGCAGACATTAGTTTGAGAATAATAATATTTTTGAATTTTCAATAATCATATATGCGTGGTACCTAAGATTTAACACATTTTCAGCAGTGATATTTGTCATGCATGCATTCTCTTACAATTGACAGTATCTAACAGATCACATTTATAATCATTTTAATTGTATAATTCATAATAGGAAATTTAGGAAATAGGTTCATAGTGCAGGTGAACTGCACTGACTGAGTGAAGAGAAAAAAAGATTTTTTCATTTGAGTAAATCGTTGCTTTGGCAATCTTCAGAATAAATTTGTCTGGTCAGCTCTCATAAATTCATTTCAATATGCCATGTATCCTGCACTATTGATGAGGGAAAAAGGCGTTGAAAATGTTTATTATTACATGCACAGTGACCAATCATTTCAGTGTCTGAGTTGCTACAAATCTCAGTGTCTTTTATTTCTGAAGATAACAAATGTTTTGAACTCTGTTATTTAAAGTGGTAAGTTTAAATAGGTGGTTGTAGTGACGTTTTTGCTATTTCTAGTACTTTTGTCTTTATTATGGTAATGAATACACATACTGATGTATGGATTGATGACTTTAAAAGAAACACATAGTGCAGTTTTACTTTAAGGAATTTTGCTCAAATTTCCGTGTTCCTAATAAGGTTTCCCCTGCTCATCTTCTCCCTATGAATATATCAGAGGAGATGCAGATGAACTTCCAAGGGTTCAGAGATGTCAGTACTTTGGCTCATGTAAGAGCCTTGCAAACTGTGATCATCTGCTTTATACTATACACGGTTTTATCTGTCACTTCTTGTACAAATTTGAAAGTCTGAATTTTTTATCAACTTTTGTTTTATTTTGTTTTGTCAGGCTGTTGGAAGAGCTTTTCCTACAAGCCTCTCATGTGCCTTGATTCTTATCAACAGTAAACTGAGACAAGCTTCTCTTTCAGTGTTGAACTGGACAAAGTGCAGGAGCAGGTTCAAAGATATGGAGCCATCTGATACATATTTTAGAAACAAGCCATCTTTAATATTTTAGAAAAAAGTTGATTCATTTGAAATTCTCACCCTGTATTAATTTATTCTATATTCTTCAGTTTGTATTACTTTTTACATTTTAAAAGTTATACTTGGAACAAACACTATCTAAACTTGTAACTTAGAAAAATATACACAAGTTCATACATCAGCATACTTGTACTAAGGAGAATACTGTAATGAATAAGGATTAAAAACTGTTCACAGTAATGAAATGTAATTTTGTGTGAATCATGAACTCTATGGATTTTGAAATGTTTAACCTGTAATACAAAAGTTAAATATGTATGTACATAGTGAATCAAAGTAAAACTAAAACTGCATAATTGTGAGCACAATAATAATTTCATATACTACAATATTGGTCAATAATTTTGCATAAGAAATGAAAAATAACATGTAGACTTAGAAATACATGGAAGTCAAATACCTATATACAATCACTTGAAATATAAGACATGAATAAGTAAAAAATTAAAAATTCTTAAGTTATCCTATGTATGAATTTAATTTCTCAATCAATAATTCCGGGAGCATACTTATTATCATCAGAATTATGTACTTTACATTGGAAAATACATTGTCTTTTTCTATGGTTTTTTAGGTCTATACCACATAAATTTTAATTATAAAGTCAAAGGTCTTAAATTATGGGTTATAATATAATTTTAAGTTAAATTTTGAAATATGTATATATTATATCATTTTTTAAAATGGAGAAAATAGTGAATCTGAGAAAGACACAAAAAGAACTTGATTTCCTTTTTTCCTGTGAGAACCAGAGAGGGATATAGTTTGGTTGACAGTGGTTACAATGTTTAATAGTAAAAGAAGAAATTAGACATGTAGAAAACTAAAAGACAATGTCACAGGAAAGGCAATGATTTCTCACTAAATATTAATAAATACAGATATTGTAAACACAAATTTAATTCATAGAAAAAATGAAAGTACATAAGCATAATGTTTCACCCAAAAGCATAAAATTTAGATAATTAGATGACATTTAAATAATTACATTGATAGTTTGGGTCAGGTTCATCACGATGAACTCGAGATTTGTGGTGAATCAGAGGACCAAGCCATTAGCAGCTTGTCACACGAGCCTCTCAATACTTTTATGTAGAATCCCTCTGAAAAGATATGGGCTGACAAAGGTGAGTTTTTGTTAAGGTAAGTGAAAAGTTTTATTTTACAAGAGGTTTGAAAAGGTTTAAGGCTTAAAAGCAAAGTTATATTTAAACAGCATATGTAGCAAATAAATAAAGATGGTTTATAGACATCCAAAAAAGATACATTCCTTAAAAAAATCTGGGTAATTCTAGATTGTGTCCTATCCTGATTGTTAAGAATTTTAAAAATTTATCATAATACTTTTTTCAAGAAGAAAATCAGGAGAATTTTAGCTAGATTCCAGTCATTCATCTTCTCAGAAATTGGTTACAGTTCCTATAGGTTGGCATTTATCAGAGAGAAACATAACCAAATACACATTGTCATACTTATTTGTGAAATCTTGATTCAGTATTGCATCAATTTCTCTGAAAATCTTTCTTGAGTTTCAAAAATAAAAATAAAAAAGATGTTGGTCTGTGACCAACTATTCTCATTCCCATGATGGCCATTTGTAGCCAAATATAGACATTAGGTTTAAAGACAGTCTCAAAGCCTCAATGTTGTGACCATGATTTTCATGGTTGTTTTCAATGAAGTCTTGCCCTAACCTTAAATTAGACAGAAGTAGAGAGAGAGAGACAGACAGTCAGGCAGAGAGACAGAGACAGAGAGAAAGCACATGGAACATCATACTTCATAGTGAAATGTGGAATCTGTTACACTCTTGTCATGAATAAGCAAAGCTTTACATTATTGTTATTAGCCAAAGTAATGAGAAAATTTTTTTTAAAACTTCTGAAAATTTCACGAGCATTTCAGGAACAGTGGAAGAGAGGCCTCAGTGAATGGGGCAGACAGTGGAGTGGAACAGAAAAATAGACAAACAATGGCAGAAAAACAGAATAGCAGAAATAAGGCAGAGAACATTGGCTGTAATCTCTAGTATAGATGGCCTTGAAATATTAACACAGAGAAACACAAGCAGAGTAGATCAGGAGATAGGGTCCATTGAGATGCTCTATATAGGGAGGCAGTGGGACCCAAAACAAGCAGTGCACCCTATGGGAGCGAAAGCGGAGGAATTGTCTAAAAAAGGGAGGCAGAGGATATTGTTAAATGGGTAACAAGATTTAAAATTTACATTATTCTCACCACTCTGCTTGGATGGATTACATGCTGTTCCAGTTTGCCTACTTACACTAGACTTGAGGACATGGTCAGTGATCCCCAAAATAAGAGGACATATTATGGTAGTCATCCCTAATTTTCCTATCAATTTAATCTGAAGCCCTTTATAACTTATACTGTCTTATTATGACTGATCTTATTTGAATCTGGTTTGTTAGATTGCTACTTTGTATTGCCTGATTTTATTTAAATCTGTTATGATTGATAGCATCAAGTCTAAGAGTATAGGCAACTACACTGAAGATGACAAGATTCACTAAGATACCCACTCTGGTTTGATTATTACTTGCTTTTGAAGTCTTATAATGTCTGCAATGCTTCGTTTTTATTAATGTTGTTATATACTGCTGAGACATCATGGTAACCATTGTAGATCACCTTGTATTGCGGTTTTATTGACTTTTTTGCTTCATGCTTTTTTAGGAATTGCTTTGTTTTATTTTGCTTTGTTTTGTTTTTCCTGCTAATACAGAAATCATAGATATACATGTAGAGACTCATGCATGTGTAGAGCTTATAAACAGTTTTCGAGAACCAACTATATAACACATGTTGAAATGAGCAACTACTTTGAAGAAAAAGAGACACTACAATACCCAGTGCTGATTCCATAATGTCATGATGTGCAGTCCAGCAAACTATCACTTTTTGTTCAAAGTGATTTTAGCTTGCTTTGTCTTGTTTAAGCTCAACACACGTGAAGGTATGGACAGCTGTTTTGAGGAGAATGAGAGACACTATGACAGCCATTCTTGGCTGCCCTAATGTCTGGTCTTGAAGACCTGAAATGCCCTTCTCGTCCTACTCAGATCAATTCCATACTATGCTTTTTTCATGTGAATTCCCTGTATGTGACAATATGGACAACTATTTGGAAGAAAACAAGAGTCAGTATGATAGAGAGTGAATATCTCCGATTGTCTACTTTTGAAATTTATGTCTCTTACATTGCTTTCTTGTGATCCGCTTTGTTTTGTTTTGTTTTGTTTAATTTTACCCTTTTGATATAATTGCATATATGTTTGAGTGTGTAAGATAGATGGCCATATTGCTGTTTTTGTCAGATCATGGAGCAGAACTGTGAACAGTCTCACTGTTTGAATGTCTACTTTACATGTTTTAACTTTGTAATTTGAACAACTATTTCCAAGAAGTTAGTATGTAATTTGTCAAGTAATAATTTCTTAGGTTTTTTTTGTTGTTGTTCTTTTCCTTTTTTCCTTGGAATTCTGAATTGTTGCTACCCTTTATTCTGTTTTTTTTTTCTCTTTAAATAAAATTATATAAAAATCTTTTGAAAATTTCAAAGGAAATTAAGAAACAAATTTTATTTGTCTTTTATACTGTGTTTCCACCTAAGATAAAGCTAATCTAATGTACAAAGAAATAAGTGTGAAGTGTATCAAATAGAATCAGTGAAAATAGCATCATTGAAAATTGTAATATTAAAGTCTATTTACTAACAGTCACCTTATACTTTTTGAAACTATACTTTTTAACAGTATTGATAAATTCAACTTCCTGAGATGTCTATCATGTCCAATTCTGAAGAATAACCCAAAGTCTTTCAAAAATACATGTAAGTTTCCTGAATACCTTCATTCAGTAATCAACTGGTAAATGTTAAAGAGACAAGAAACTCTTAAAATTAAATTTATTTGTAGAAATTGACTATATATAGTGATCACATTCATCATAGGTAATTTGTACCTGTACATGTTATACATTTATTGGTCTATTTCTTTTTTACTCCTGAAATGTGTGGCTCATTTTATTGGTGAGTATGAGTATGTAATCAGTAGTTACTAACTGTAGGACAAAGTAGACTTCCAGGGGATTCCTAGAAGATGAACTATGAAAGTTTTTAAAGGAAAAACCTAAAGATCAGTTTCTATAATCATTTTATCTATGGATTTATTTTGTTAAAATAAATCTTTTATAATTATCAGAAATTCTTTTCATGTCCAGAAGTCCAAGATTCATCATCAATTTAGACATTTTTTCCATGTTTCTTAAATTACTGTTAAATTTTACTGGCATTCAAATTTGATGAATCCAATTTATTTAGAAGTTAGAGAATGCAAAAATAATGCAAAATAATAAAAGAATATGCATTCATTTTCCTGTTCAAAAACAGAAATCAGGTTTTACTCCAATACCTCCTGTGAAATATTGGAATCTTTAGTAAGACTATGAGTATATGAATAAAAATTATTTTAAACCATTTTTGCCATAACAGTGTTTTCCACAAATGGATCACTAAACTTATAATACTACATAGTCTGGTGTTTTTCTATTTTGTTTGTCACAGAATATAGAAGACACTAGGAGCTGTCCTGTATAACAAGAAAGTAGTTTGTAGAACTTTGGCCAGCAAACAAAAATATCACAACCTGGGATTCTGGGATATCATACATTATTTTATTCATAACTGATGCTTACTGGTGGACCTCATTTACTAAGTAACAGCAAACATTTTTTACAAAATATTCCCTCAGGTGATTGAATACTGTACTCTGCCTTTCACTGTGATGAGTCAGGTTTTATATATAGAACACGTATGGATTATTTTTCTATCAGTCATTTTATTTTTTGCTCAAGATAACAGTTTTTCTTCAATTTAATTTTTCTTCACTTTAGAGAGGGGGGAAAGGAATTCCTCTGCAGTGATATTATTAGGGATATTGATCCTTTTGTTTCCAAAATGTACAATAGTAAACATATAGAAAAAAATGCAGACGAATGAATATGTCGGAAACACGATTGTTGGAACCAAATTAGAGACTTTTAATCCTTTGTAACATAATTATATTTTAGATCTTATTATAATTATGTAATGTATAGTCTGTTTAAATATCTGAGGGAGATGCAGTTCCATTGCAAAGGACCAAAAGTTATTAGTGCCAATGTTCACATGTAGGCTTGTAAATTGTGTTTTCTGTGCTCTAGGTCACTTTTTTCTTGAAGTGCCATGCATTCCATTTGTGGAATCATTGCACCGTGGAGTTTCAATAGGTTGCTGAATGAATGTGTCATTGTTTAGGGAATGTACTCTCCTTTTTAGACATTGAAGTATTTATATTCCCAGATTTTGGAAAAGAAGTTGAAATAGGGCCATCTGTTGATATGTGGAAAATGTTAATTCTGGATGAACAGCAAAAAATTTTGAAATCCATAGGTCAGTAATAAGACATGGTGTGACAGACACAGAGTTTTTATCATTTTATGCTTCATAGCATGTATTTTTAATAGTTTACATAATTAAATAATTTCTGCCTTATTCTACAAAGGCTTCTAATTTAGCTAATTGAATAAAAGTGTACATATGTAGTATATTTGTTTTGTGGTATTTTGGAAAACCATAAACAACTTTGACAATATCTTATAATCATATTTATTCACATAAATTTAGTTATAAAAGGTGATCAAAATACAGTGAATGATCAAATTAAAAAAATAAAAGACATATTGCTATTAATTTCTCCTCAGAATACCCACTTACTGTTTTGAACAAATTGATCCAGTTATTATTTCCTCTTACCAAAACAGTTCCAATGGTCTTTAACTGTAGCTGATATGAGGAGACAATATCAGAACATCTAGAATTACAGGTGTGGACTGCCATGTTTCTCTTACAAAACAATTTTTTTCTTCAAATGTCAGAGCTTCTTTTAAAACTAATACTTCTAAAAATATAGAAAGAAAGAGGGAAGCTCAATAAGTTTTAACTTTAATTTCACTTAATCTTTATGATCAGTAAAAACTCAGTTTTTCTTGAAAATTCAGTTTTTCTTAAAAATGACAATATAAGCATTTGTAGGTTGATGGACAAGAGATTACAATTATAGATATCAAGAGATATGTAGATAAATAATTAAATTATATCTTATTACCCATTTGAAATTATTTCCATTAAGGAAAATCAGTATATAAAACCTGTCATGTATGGTAAAACTAACATGAAATGCATTGTTTATAAATATATATATATATGTATTCAAACATTGATACCGAAATGAAAATAAATAAAATCATTGCTCCTTTTAATCACTACCTTGTTTTGACTTTTGAATAAAATATATGAGGATGACGCTTGTGCCACCCTAAACTTGTCACAGAAATATCTTTCTTCTCTAGGAGCTGTTTTTGCTGTATGCTACAGCCCCTTTCATGATCCTCATTCCCTAGGTTTTTCATAAAATTCAATAAAATTTCCACTGCAGAGCATACTCTGCATAAGCCCATTTTCACATTTTTGTCTTTGCCTTTTTTACTCGGACCTCATCTTTGTGGTTTAACAGTAAACAAGTCAGATAGATTATTGTGGTGTAGCTCTCAAACATACTCCAAACCTTTGTGTTGGAAGCTTAGTCACAAAATGGTGCCAGTAGAAAAACGTTAGGTATTAGAGATACGTCCTCAAGGACTCCAGTTCCTTCTTTTTTTCCTGGTCTCATGAGGTGTGCAGAAGTGGTCATACCCTACGTTTCCCACGTGGTTCATCATAGGCCCGAAAACAGTGGAGCCAAGTTGCCAGGGAAAATCTTGTGAATATATGAACCAAAATAAATCTTTCTTCTTTTTAGATTATTGTTTCCAGTGATTTGTCACTGTGAGAGAAAACTGATTAATGCAATTCTTAAAGAGATGATATATTGGTACTTCTATTCTTAGAAGATTTTACTTATGATATTTTTAATGCATCAATACATCTTTCCCCAAACGCAGACTATTTTGAAAATTTCAAAATATATGACTCTTTGTTTTTACTCAGAACTACTTCATGGGAAGTTTAATGGGCCTATACTTTCATAGTGAATGTCCATTTTTTTCTCTGCTTTGTGTGAAGTCTCTGAAAAGTGTTATTCTTTTATTTTTGCTAGCTGTTGCTGAATTTATTTCACTGATTTTTCGATTACTAATTAAATTAAATTTAATTAAATTTAATTAGATTAATTTATTAATAAATATAAATTTATTAATAAATTTAATTAGATTAATTTATTAATGAATTTATTAATGAATTTATTAATAAATTTAATTAAATTTAATTAAATAAATTTAATTAGATTAGCTAATTAAAATGAATAAATTTGCCATGCTGATTATCTCCAATCTTAACCAGGGAGTGTATCATCTTTCATATATTTTAGTATGCCTGGTGAGAGTCAGGGAACTGATATTGGTGGGAAGTTAAGGGAACTCGATAGTCTGAAAGTCTTTGGTGCTGATGGAGGAAACTATGTAAAGCAGTGACAAAGTGGAGAGGATTCTTACTGTGGAGATAAAATTCTTCCACTGCAGCAACTACTTCATGAAACAAGAAAGGGATTTCCATCACCTTTTATTACATGCAGAGAAAAAAACAGTTTGAGGTAAATTGAATATTTTCATTTAATATCGACTATTATACACATGATAACATTTGAAAATGGTATATTTACAGATATTACAGTTCTATATGAGTTAGGTGAATAATGTTAAATAAATGAAGAAGCTGAATTAACAAACTGAATCAAAGGTGACTGGATTGAAATGAATGTGCATTTATGGATCAGTGTATGATTGTGTGTGTGATGTTCTGGTATAAAGTAAATTATAAATACACATTCAAAATAGTGACCACTTGCAGATGTAAAGAATTCATGAGATTGTTGATAAATTGTAGGAAATCTTGGCCTACAATGCATAGAGACATACAGAGACCAAATTGGAAGAGTTTGAAGAACCTCAATGCTTGGAAGTTCCATATACTAGTATAATCTCTTCTATGTAGGTTATAATTTTATTATTTTATATGCCAAGAACTCACATACTCACATTCAAATATGGAGATAAGGCAAGCATAAAAGAAAGCAAATTAAATATCTTTCCTTAAATGTGGATTTCAGTGCTTCCTTCATCATAAACTATAAAAACTTGAGGTTGTTATGAATACAGTCCACAATGACTGGGAGAAGATTTGCTGGACTGTTTGTAAAATGCAAGACTTTTATGAAAGAAGCTATGTTTGATGTTCTGTGCTTATGCTTTTAAAGACAGTAAGTTATGAATTTTCAAGAAAAAGATATATTGCATGGATTTGATAAATAAATCTTCAACAGAGATATCAGCCATAGTGCTTTTTTGAGAGACGATGAAAGGTGTTCTACTGAGCTCACGCTCAATTATTTTAAGAGAAAACATAGGAAATTAATTCATAGTACTAGCTAATGGCATGGACTGTGTCAGGAGAAAAAATGTCTTCAACAGATAAAATCTTCACTGTTTAGCAATATCTAGAATTCTTCTACTCTGGATAACAGTAGATTGGTAACTCTACTTAATCTAATCTTATGGTTGGGTGAAAATTTGTTTAAAATTATTTCTATTACCTAGACAGTGACCAGTCCTTTTAGAATATGACTTGCTACAAGCCTCAGTAAAAATTTTCTAGAGATAGCCTATTATTTTAACTCTATTCTTCTTTACCTAAAATGAAAAGTTATGAAGGTGGTTTCAGGGGACAGACTGGTATCTCTTGTTCTCTTCTTCTTAAAAAGTTTGCTGATAAGCATATATGATAATGACTGGATGGTTGAATGTTAAAACATATCTTACATTTCCAATCTGAAAGACTGTATAGAATAATAAATATTGTTTACTCACTGACATTATATCCCTGACAACTTTTATCCTGCTGTTTCTCACTGTGGAAATATCTAAAGAGGATACAGTGCACTGTCAGAGGGTCCCGAAATATCAGGACCACAGCATGCACAAAAGCTTTGTGAATTGTGATCACCTGTCTGCTAACTATATACCAGTTTCTCTTTGTATTTTTTTTGTGTGAGTTTATAACTTTGAAAATCAGATATTTTGCTTTCTCTTCAAGGCTGTTATAACAGCTTTTCTTTTGGGCCACTCACTTGGCTTGATACTGGGAAGCAGTAATCTGAGACAGGGTTTTCTTTCAGTGCTAATATGCCTGAGATACTGGTCCTTTATAGACAATTTCAGGCATTATCTTGCATGCTCAAGAAAAATATCAGATTACATGATAATATTTTTATAAATTCATACTTTCCAAACATCCATATTTTATGTATGTAACTTGTATACTTTATAAAATTGTGGTTGGAATTAGAACTATCTAAATATTTTACAACTTCATGAATAGAATATACAAATGAATATGAACATACATTTTGAACAAATGTATCAATATGCAACTATTATAGGTAAGAAATTTTGTATTGAAAAATAATATGATGTTTCAGTGTATTTTAAAATCATTTTAAAATCAGAAACCTGCAATGTGTAAGATAAAATATGTATTATGCATGTTAGGCATTGTTCCGAAAATAGAATTTCCTAAATTTATGTGCCATTAATAAATTTTGAATGTATAACTTCTTAAAATATTTTAAAATTTAAAATAGATTAGGGTCAAGTAGTGATAGAAAAAATATGATTATATATCTTGTGTTCACTGTTCTTACATGTTTTGTAAGATTAAATCATACATATTTTAGAATTATCCATATCTTTCTTCATATTATTTTGACAAAAAATCTTTTAAACTTTCAGATTTGTGTATGACACTTGTTTTTTGTTGTTGTTGTGCTTCTGGTGCATTTTGTGAATTTATTCATTTACTTAAAAATTATTACAAGTCTTTTTTATACCTTTTGAAAATATTTAATGGGAAATAAAAACTACAAAATAAAATATAAGCAGCTGTAATGTAACTACTAAAGAAAAGATAATATTTAGGTGTCGGTTAATTTATGTATCATATTTTTCCAGTACTCATATAGCCGTAATATTATTTATCATGTGAATTTACTGAAGTGATAAGATAAGATAAAATGATAAGATAAGGTAAGGTCATAAGACTTGTACAGTAGGACATAAGATGGGAGCACAGAGATAGAGCAACAATCATCAGAGAACACAGGATCTCTCCAAGAAGTCTATCATGATTCTGATGGGCTTTCCTTTAACAGTAATCTGTTTCTTTTTTCTCACAGCTTGTAATAATCTGTTCTTGTGCTCAATTGTTGGGATCTAAATTATTATATGTCGGGGTTGTTTATGACTAATTGGGGTTCTATATGCCTTATTTACCTGTATGTCAAATTCTTTTTCCATGCTTGGGAAATTTTCTGCTGTTAGTTCTGAAAATAGTTTTTTTTTAATTGTGTGTTGGATCCTGCCTTCGCACTATGTTCATTATTCTTATATTATTTTCCTTTGCATAGTCTTGTAGCTGAATTGAATTGTTCTTTTCTGATATTTTGTTATTTTCAAGGGATCTTTCCTTGCATGATAACTAGCCATGATCCTGTCTTCAATGTATGAAAGTCTATCTTTAGTTTCATTGAAGGGGTTTTGCCAACTTTCAATGGAATTTTTTATTTCCTCGATATTTGCTTGGATCTGTTTCACTCATTCTGTTTGTTTCCTATATTGATCATTCATGATTTCCATCTTCTTCCCATCATCATTTATTTTATCTTTCTCTGCTCTAGATGTACTGAGCATTCATTTATAAATGTGGACAGTTCATTTTTTATCCTAAGAGATTTTTACTGATCTGATTTTCTCTATAGCCTCATGAATTTGTTTCTTTACTTCAGTTGCTATCATTTCAGAAATTTCAAGTGTATGTATCCCATTTTCTTCTATATTGGTGACTTATGGGCTTGTTCTTGATGGGTTGGAGGTCTCAGATTGCATTTTGCTTCTTCCTTTTGTTATTTTCTGTGTTCCCAGTGAAGGCAGAGAGCTGACTGGAATGTCTACTGCTTTAGGCATCCATAACCTAGATTCCTGGTAAAGTGGAGAGGTGATGGGAATTCTGTAATTAAATTTTTAAGAAAAGGTGAGTATGTATGCATAGTTATTTCTCTTTTTATTAAAAGCTGGCCTTTGCTCAATGTGCTTCTAACTAAAACTGTCTCTTGTGTTGTGGGCCCAGCCATGTCTAACTGCCTGTAGTGTATATAACTAACATAGCAGTCTATAATGTCCCCCATTTTGAAGAACTATCCTTAACTGCAGTTAGGAGACAAGGGATATAGTTTCAATCTGGCAGCTTTTAGCTAAGAAATGTCAATTTAGGAAAGACTGCAGTCAGGGGCCTTCTCCAGAAAAGTAATCTAATGGGCCTCAGATAGAAGCCTTGTAGTAGTTTAGCAGTAATGAACTCTTTTTACAATGTCAACCTGGTGGATCCCAAGAGAAGGAATACAGCACATTAATCATTGGTTCCATCTCCATGGTCACTTGAAGTTTTTTGGCCTCTACACAAGGATAAACCATTTTTTATAAACTAGAGCATGTATAATTAAGGCATGAGCGCTAAAATGGAAAGGCAGGTTGGAGAAAGAGGCAGGTGTAAAAACTGTCCTTACAGGACTGAAATAGTAATTGTAACCAACTGGTTCTTAGATACCTCACTGGTGGAGTCTGATGTTTTATCAAAAGTCACTCAAGTTTTGCATGTAACAAGATGGAGTTTTGTAATTTTAGCTAAATAATTTAAATATTCTTGTTGAACTTTTATAAATTATGCTGAAGTTTTTTCATAATGACCTGTAATAGTGGTTAGCTATCAGTTAGCTGAAAACTGGCAGAATGGGTCAACAATTGAAGCCCTTTATTGTATCTAGCTTATTATTATGGAATTGCTTTAATACACCTTTTGGTTATACTTTTCTGCTGGGTATTCAACACCCAGTTAAAGTGAGAACCATTTTAATAAAATTAACTACTTGATGTCTATTAAGGTAAGTTATGTTTCCTCAGGCATTCCTTTGGAAGCATGTATAGAGCCTCTCAGCTCTTCTGCCAGTGTCAGCCATCAGCATGGGTCACAGCCCTGCTTGACTATGTTGCTTTCTGTGAAAGCTTGAGAGATTTTTCCTTTTTCAGAGACTATCCCATGGCACACTGTACACTTGTTGATTCTCCTCCTCTGAGGTCCAGGAGTCTCCCTACTAAGGAGGTTGAGTGACTCACTAAAGTTGTAGGATTTTGTAGAAAATGTTCCCATTATGTCCTGGGTCCTCAGTGACCAAAAAGGGGCAGGGCCAAAATATTGCCTCACCTCTTAGTCCAGGTACTGTTCTAGTTCCAAACTCTAAACTTCAGTTATTGAACACAGAGAATATCAGTGAGATTAGTATTGTAATAGATGCAGTGAGTTTAACTATTTTAAATTTATCTGAATATGAAGCACTTTGAAATGTAAAGTATAGCAACAGGACTGTTATTTCTTACCAGCCATGATTGTTTTAGTAGTTCAATATCTGTAGAATGCTAGCAGATAATAGTGATATAGTTTTAGAAAAAAATGAGACTAAAAGTAACATATAGTACTTTAGCATGATAATCATGATGACAATATTTTTAGCACACTTAAATGTGCACCATAATATAAAATAATCCTTTAAGTGAAACATTTCCTTCTGAGCACTGGACATCAAGTGACATACAGAAACTGTCACATAATTTATTATTCTTTAATGGAATGGCATAAAAGATGTCTGTGACATAAATGGTCTAGACTGCTCAATGTGTAAGCCTCTCTTAAGAGTTGTGACACATACTTAGAATACATATGGCATAAACCTTTTAAAAACTATGATTTGACTCATGGTCTCAGTTTAATTTGACACATATCTTTCATCACAAGTAACTGGAGTACAAGAGAAAGGCAGACCTCTGAGTCTAAAAGAAAAGGTTATCACCATAAACAATCCTAGTTTTACATCTTAGGGGACCTGTACACCATGAAGGCATAAATACATCTAGTGCAACATGAAGTTAACAATAATGAGTGTCACAGATATATGAAAACCTTTGTCTCTTAATTGTGTACAAAAATCATCTTTTTTTGTACTTTAAAGAGAATAAAACAAAAGAGGGCAGAGCAAAGCAGATCAGAACAGAATAAAATAAGCAACACAACACTTTACAATAAGACAACCAGACATTAACAGTAGCTGTCAAAATATCTCTTTCTCTGCTACAGTTGAGCATAGTTTCAGATACAATAATATCAAACATAAGTAAATAGTATAAAACCATTCAAGAGAATGAAAGAATTACAGGACATTTTGAACCGAATAACTATGATCAATGGCTACTATAATATCTCATTTTGAATAAAAAGATTTGTTTATACTATCACATATATTAAAATCCCAATAAGACACAACATGATAGAACCGATGGTAATAGCAGAGTAGAAGCATGGTAGGA
>PVJX010027519.1:0-24799 GCA_004027295.1 Dolichotis patagonum | reverse complement strand
TTTTTTTAAAAACATGAGTATCAAATAGATTGGAAGTAAAGTCATGATACCATTTTAATTTGTATTCCACCTATTGTGTATGCCTTTGTCTACCTTTTCTATTTGGCAGTTCTTACAAGATTTTCTTATGACTGTAAGTATTTATATATCTTAGGAATAGTCACCCTTTATCCCAGTTATTATAAATTATGTTCTCCATCTTGATCATTTGCTTTTTAATTTCTTCATAGGTTAAGTGTGGGTTTCTTTTTTAAATGCATATTACAGTTTTAATGCTAATGTTGTTTAACCTATTGAGCTTTTCTTTTGTGACTTTTTCCATGGCTTTTATGCAGTTTCAGTCATGTCCACTCCCAGACTTTGTCCTCCTGAACAGAAGTTCCATTCATAGCACTGATGGGAACTCCAGTCCACCGTCCTCCCACAGCATCACCACCAGCTGCGGCATCTCCAGCAGATGCAGAGGCCACCTGTGTGCATGCTTCTGCAGATGCGAAGATGCCTTTTTCTTCAACATTAAGACTAAAACATTATAACAAATATGTCCATCTGTGTGGCCCGAGCTTTGTTCAATACTGGAATTTGCATCCCTTCTCTAAAGAGATCCACATCCTTCTTGGTATCTTTTTAAATGCTTTCCAAACCCTTCACGAATGAACATGGCAGAGAATGTGTCCCTAGATATATTCATCACAGTCTATTGCTCCCCATCAAGTCCTGAATTCCATTTGTTTCTGAGTCATGCTGATTTATACAACAGAATCATTGGCCACTGGAAAACTTCAAAATTTGCTGTGTACGTCTTCTCCACAGCAGCAATAAAGAGGAAGGAAATCTAATTCCCGAATACTTCAATCTTATCCAGAAAAAGGCATATAATAATTATAGTTAATAATAATTTACAGAAAAATTTATAGATTATAAGATGCTGTTATCAGTTTTATCTGATATGATGTTCAAAGGGTCAGGCAAACTAATTTTCTCGTTTTACAAATTAAAAAACTGAGAAAGTGCCAAAATATATGAATGAAGGTCTTCTAATACAAATTTAATATTATTTCTACCTAAACTTGTTTTCCATTTCTAGTCTAATTCTCCATTCACAACACTATCTTTCTTTGTAAACAGTATATTTTATGTTGAAATAATTTCAGATTACAAAAAGATTATAAACATAGTACAAAGAATTTCTGTTTAGTATTCTCCAAATAGTAGTATTTCACACAACTGTAATACAATTATCATAACCAGAAAGTTAACCTTTACTTACCACCAATATCTAATCCGTAGGCCTTATTTATATGTCATCAGTTTTCCATTAATATCCTTTTCTGATTCAAAATCAAATCTAAAATTGCATATACTTCTCTATCATATCTCCTCAGTCTTCTTTAATCTGCAGCAATTTCTTTGTCTTTCATAACGTTGACAGGTTTTTAAAGTATTAGCCAGTGAATTTATAGAGTTTTCCTGTACTTGGATTTTTCTGATATTTCCTCAGCATTAAAATCAGTTAAAGCCAGGCATGATGGCACATGCCTGTAATTCCAGCACTTGGGACTGAGGCAGGAAGATCACTGCAAGTTTGAGGCCAACCCGGGCACAAAGTGAGCTGAAGGCTAGCCTGAACTGCATAGTGAGACTCTATCTCAAAAAGACCAAATAAATAAAGTCAGTTAAGCATTACTTCCACAGAAGTAATGTGTTCTTCTTAGCACATTGTGTTTGGTGGTACTGTACATGGCATCAACCTGTCCAGTTTTTTATACTGTTAACTGTGATCTCTTCTTAGCTAAGTGTTTTCTTTCATGTTTCTCCACTATAAACATACAGTTTTTCCCTACTTACTTAACAGAGATCTTTTGCACAGATATTTCAAGATTAAATGACTATCCTATTTTTCATCATCTTTCCTGGTGGAAATGTCTCTAGAATTTTCTTATTAACTAAAATGAGGTATTTCAGACCTAAGGTTCATCAATTCTTACTTTCTTAGATGTTTTTGTCAACAAAAAGAAATCTAGATTCATCAAGAAGGCATGAGAAAAAAAGACACAATGGCAAACATGGACACTAATAAAATATGCCAATGTATTAACTGTAAAAATCTTTTGTAAAAAGAATTAGAGCAATCTGACTTTGTGTTTTAAAAATGTAACACTGCATTATTAAGCAAATAACAGAATGTGGGCGACATAGTTAAAGTAGCCTAAATTCTTGTCAGGTTCCAGAAGAGAATAAAAATAATAAATAACTTTAATTAAAAATCTACAGCTGTATATATAGTTTAAAATTTAAAGGGTAACACTAGAAGTTTAAAAAAACAATGTAAATTCAAACACAACATAGGCAGTAGAGGGAAGAGGGAATATGGAAAACTTTGTTAATCCAATAAAAGACAGAGAAAGAAAATAAATGAAGCTAAAGATAGTAAATAAAAATACGAATAATGTACATAAATAAAGCCAACTATTTCAAAAATCATAATGAGTACAGATTAAACTTAATAAAATGCAGAAATAAACCAGAATTCTTTTAAAATCCAGTTGAATACAGAAAACTAATATAGTACCTAAAATACATAAAGAACTCAAAAAATGAGACCCCCACAAAAAGACCCAATAAAAAATGGGAAACCAACATAGATACCTCAAAGAAAGGAATAAATGACCAATAAATATGTGAAAAAATGTTCATCATTGCTGCTATTAGAGAAATGCAAATTATAATAACATTGAGATTCCATCTTACTCCAGAAAGAATAGCTGCCATCAAGAAGTCAAATAATAACAAATGCTGGTGAGGTTTTGGGGAAAAAGAAACCTTTCTACACTATCGGAAAAGCCATTATGGAAGTCAGCATGGAGATTCCTCCAAAAACTAAAACTAAAATTCCATTGAACCAGCTATTCTCGATCTAGGTGTCTGCTAGAAACAGTTAAAGATATCATGTTACAGTTATACATGCATACTCATATTTATAGCAGCACAATTTATAATAGCTCAGTCTTGGAAGTAACCTGTACGTTCATCAACAGGTGAATGAATAAAGAAAATGTGATATTTGCACTGTGTTATATACATGTGCCAATGCCCTATGAAGAGTTTAATCATTTTGTGCTACAAACATATACTAATAAAAAATATAAAAATTTTAAAAATACACAACAAACATAGGGCTGAAAGTAAGGGAAGGGTTCTAACTCTTCTCATCTACAAACTTTGCAAAGCCTCTTTCGGGGCGGTCTAGTTCTCTGCCACTTCACTTTGGCCTTGGTCCTTTGTTGCATTCTGTTTTCATTTCTGAGGTATTGCGATTGAACCCAGGGTCTTTGCTCTGAGTTGCATCCCCAGCCTTTTTTTTTTGTACCAGGGATCAAACACTCGACCTCGCACTTGCCAGGCAGGTGCTTATGCCACTGAGCTAGATCCCTAACCCTTTGGCCTTGGTCCTTTGGCCAAAGAGAACAGGCCAGGAATGACAGTATGCCAATTATAAGAAACCTCACCTATTTCCTGCTGCCCGCCTGCTATGAGAAGAGCTCCTGCTGTGTAGCTGCTGTCCCTGTCACATGGACACTTGTAGAGATTGCCCAGCCTATGCACGGGCCTGCAGGGAGCCATGGGCTGCTCAGCACAGCTTAGACCAGCAGAGCCCCAGCTGACCAGTGTTCTGGGTTCATTCTTGACCCTGCGTGCCTACCTGGCATAAAGGGAGATATAAGGCCTATAATCTCCTGTCCACCATTTTGGACCATTGTTTTGTACAAGGTATCCTGGTATTTTGCTAGTCTGTTAGCTCAGCAGCCCTCTGGAATGCTAAGACCTATGAGGTAGTCTCCATTTCCTGGCAACTCCTTTTAGGTTCTTTAATCTCTTTTGTGCTATTGCAATCACAATGCCTCATCTGTGTTTACATTTTGTCATTTTGTAGGAGAATATTGGAACCTCATGTGAATTCCAGCTCACGTGTTTCAGGGAAGCATTTAGGAGTAATAATCTTTTCAACACTTTTTAATGACCTAAGAAAGAAGATGAATCCTATTGATCCATCATCTCCTTTCCTACACTGAATTTCCTGTTGACTCATACTTAATGTCTATTTAATACAATTTTTTCTCTGATGTATTCTTAAGAACTTCTTCCTTATAGTGTTAGAAGCTTTTTGTTTTTACATTGATTATCAAAATCTCTTTTGGCTACCTATTTCATTATCCATTTGTAAGTTACTCATCTTCCCATTTGGCTTTCTCAAGTTTTGGAAAACTATATTTTTCTTGTAATAATTTCTTTGCTCCTGACAGATAGTAAATTTAACAAAGGCTAATTAGATTGGCAAATTTTCCCTTCGCATTGACAGTACACAAAATGTGTCTACTTAGCAGCACTGCTCAGCAGTGTTCAGGAAACTGAAATGATATCCGATCATTTACAAAAAGCTTCTACCAAAGCGTAGGGGGAAAAAAGTCTCAAAACAGTTGTAGAGGAATTCAAGGCAAATCATATTTCTATGAAAAATTGATGGAGCATCAAACACCAAATAGCCTGAGACACTTCAGTGAGTTCATGTTATGAAGGTGTAACTCTCGCATTTTATACCTACACACAGTCAAACTACCAAGAACATCTGAAAAGGCTGCCTCATTATTTAGACTCTTAAATTGCCAGCCTGCGTTTTTAAAAGTCACATCAAAGAATGGATTTGTGATACGAGGAGCACATTGATTTCCCCACATTCTGTTTCTGGAGTGGAAAAAAAAAAGAGGCTGTATTTTAAAGAACCATCAAGTTCAGTGTTTATGACAATAATAAAAAGTTTTTATGTGAATGCTCTGAAAGAGATTTGAGTTTCTGTACTGGATACAATACCAGACTAGGATACTAAGCTTATGCAGTGGCTAACAGCTATTGGGGAAAGAATGCACACTTTCAAGCAGCCATGGTGATTTACAAGCAAAACAGGATCTCAAGTAGTAATAGCAGGAAAAATTGAGCATCACAATTTTTATTCTCCACTAGAAATAATCTACTTCAGTTTATGACAACTAGCAAGCTCAAGACTGCTTGCCAGGAAACTGTGATCTTGTTTTACTCTAAAGTTAAGGCTTCCTTAAGGCCACAAGCTTGACTGCTTTGGCTGTAAAATGCTGCTGCTACCAGAGCACCACCAGTGTGGCTCACACAAGGCTCCAAGACTTATTCTTGAACGTTTTTTGTTCCTCATATCCCAATTCTCCACGCCCAATTCCTATAGGCAACTGTTCTAGGGCGCCTGTATTTCTAACTGATCACTGTAATAGTTTAGTTTCCACTCACCGTATGCCTGGTTCCAAGAGCTAAGAATGCTCTCTTGAATATAACAGATTAAAGACTGCAAGCTGCCTAAGCCTGTATTTATTTTAGTGGAAGGGGTTGATGAATTTTAAAAGTCAAGTAGGAAATATTAATAAAGGGCAATAGTTATATGGAGAAGAATAAAGCAGGGAAGAGGAGGATTGCTTGGGGTTAGGGTGTCATTTAAATCAGGGTGGCCGGGAAAGGCCTCACTCAGGGGGCAACCCTACAGCAAAGATTTGAGGAAGGAGAATGCATGTATCACACAGGGGCCTCTAGGAAGGCCTAGGATGGCTTCGGGCTGCTGCAGTGTCTCACAATGGGCATCTCCCAGACTGAGCTTATGATGTCTCAGAGGTAGATTTCGGAGCTCAGTGGGGAATACACCCAGAGAGTTCGGGGGGTGCAGGAGCACACATGTAATTCAATCAAGGGCTTCAGGATTTCTTCTAGAATAATCACAGTTATCCACTGCTAGTAACCCCAAAGGCTAGCACATGCCTGCCATGGACCCTAGATTTTCAATTTTTGCCAGTCTGATTCAAATAAAAAGATAATGTTTTTTTTTTTTTTAAGAGAAGTACTCTTTTTCTACTGTTTTGTTGCTGTAAAATACATAACATAAAATTTGCCATGTGTAATTCAGTAGTATTACATTTATAACATTGTGCAGTTATTACTATTTCCAAAAATGTTTGTTCCTAAATGCCATTGCTTTTCATTTGTATTTTCTTTGAGCATTTCTTCATATGCTTTTCAGTACATTTACATTTGATTTTTTTTTCTTTTTCACCATAAGAAAGTAAACTAAACTAGTAAAAGAAAAGAAGCTCCACATACTAATTCAGCATCATTGTTTGGATTAAGGCAGCCTCAGAATTAAATCCTAGATCTTGCTTCACTGGCCAGGTGACCTCATGAAAGTTACTTTCTCTGAGCTTCAGTGCTCTTGTCTATGGAGTGGAGATAAGAATTCTGATTCTTCTAGAGTCTTCAAAACATTTAATGAGCTCATATATGTAAAGGACAGTCACCATTTCCAGGAAGTGGTATATATCAATTAGTACTCCTATAATTAATAATATTATAATTTACTATGCTTAGCTGCCATTTCAAGCGACCTTGCCCCAGTGTAAATGATGAGACAGCTGACCTTCCTCTAGTGTCAAGATTTGGTAAAGGAAGCAACAGAAGTGAAAAAAATAATTTCAGTGCAGAACCAGAGAGGGGAAAAAAGAAATATCTGACTGCACTGCAGCAGTAGTGTTAAATAAGGGACAACCCCCGGGCCAGCAGACAAGGGTAGGAGGAGCTCAGATGGAGAAAGCCCTGCTCCCAAGCTGCGGCAGGGCGCACTCCCCAGCAGGAGGGGGAATGGCTCTTTGTACCTTGTGCCCTGCTGGGGAAAAGATGCTCTGCTACTCTGACAGGCATCGGGATCGCAAGGGGCTACCAGACACTGTGTGAGGGTCTGATTTGTTAAATGCTGAGATACGTTAATGCACATTTGGAGTCTGAAGCTCTTCCCTTTAACTGTGGACACTAATATGTCAAACACAAACACGAGTCAGATTCACTGATGATGTGAGATACTCATCAGTATTGTTTTGAAACACGAGTCGGGCTCTGCTTCCCACTGTTATTACCGTGTGTTCTGTTACCAGCAACAAATACCTGCATCATTTCATGAAGCCTGCCAAAATGCGGACAGAATTGGAATAAAGCAAAACAAAGAGATAGCATTCACATGTAGGAAAGTAAATATTTTCAATGCTAAAATGAGAGTCCAGGAGAATAAGCTCTCGGTATTTGCATAGGGTTTTTTTTTTCCCTGAAGTTTAATTCAGCTGTTCACTGTGTTTGAAAAAGAAAGAAAAATGAATTGTCCCTGCTTAAGTAGTTTTTAAAGCATATTAATATTCTTTTTCCTAGCTAACTGCTGTGCTTCTGCTTTTCAGAATACCTAATTGTAGAAACTGCCTACTGAAAAAAATGTGTGCTTTGAGTTAGAAAAGAATATTTAGAAGTCCTTTCCCAAAAAAAGCAAATGGGAGTGGAAATTTGAAAGAGGACCGCCTAATTCAGCGCTAAAACCAGTGTGAGAAGCAGTGTGTGTGTGTGTGTGTGTGTGTGTGTGTGTGTGTGACAAAATGAGCTTTTCAAAGGGCTGGGAGGTAGATGGAAATGTTTGCTTAGCTCCTCTGAGAAGAGAAAAGGTGCCGGGAACTCTTGTTTCTTCTTTAGAATAATTTGGATGGGATTTGTGATGCAGAAAAGCTTAAAGAAAAAAGAATATCCATTCTGCGTGGTGGCAAATTTTTGAAAAAATTTACTTTCTTCAAACAAGGTATGTCTGATGAGTTACTAAGTTATGTATATAGTTGCTTTCCATTCATTATTAGGAAAAAATTAAACTTATTTGTCATTAAGGAACTAGAATATGTACTTTAACCAAGTAACCAGTCTGTAAATTTCAGTGTCAAGAGAGCTGGGATGGGAGTTGGCAGAAGTTGGCTACTATTATTTATATATTTTATGAGTAATATAGGTTATAAGTAAATTATGCTAAAATATTAATATTTAGACGTTTGACACTGTTTCTGTAAGCCAACAAAATATGGTTAAATTAAGTAGCAAAGTATAACATTTGTGTAAAACTTTAAAGTAATTTGCATCTTTCTTGCCTTTTTTTTGCTTTGCTTCCTACATAGACTGCAATAGCAATATAGCAAGTTGTAATATTGTATGAAAAGCAGTATCAGAAATGGGCACGTGGATGCTAAATTAAAAGAGAAAGCTTTGAATATGAATCTCCACGTCTGTCTATTCAGGCAGATCTCAGTGGAATGTGGCTAGGTGTCCAATTCCGTGTCGTGTCTACACTAGCAGAGTTTTCTTAGGCTGAAAACTTCTGTTACTGATAATTTCCAAGAAGAGGCTGGCATTGCTAAGACTACCATTGTAGGTCAACTTGGTACAGGAAGACAGGATATAAAAATCTCTTTTAAACATAATTTGTGTCAAACCAGTATAAACATGAAATAAATGCCTCAAGCACAGGTTAATCAGACAGGATAAGAATGAATAATCAGACATAATCCTTTGCTCCAAACAACCCACAGCATCTTTACCATCCACAAACCAAGAATGGAATCTAACATTTTCTTGGGGTTTATTGTAAAAATAAAACCAGGCATCTTGGCCACAGTGGTTGTCTAAAAATGTGTCCGCTAAGAAAATAGTATTTTGCCATTACGTTGTGTTGCAATAAATTTGGAAGTTTTGGTGGTAAATTTCTGAGGTTGTTTTTCCCTTGGTTTCTTGAAAGATGGAATGCCCTACAGCAAGCCAGAATCAAACAATGTTTGTTTGTGTTGTGCTCTGTGCGTATGTGTTAGCTGCAAGTAGGTGCTACCCCGCTAGCGAGCCCCGAGTGCCCATCTTTTATTTATTGAATTAAAATACCCTCTTTTGTGAAAGGGCTTTATCCAAAGAACTACAAAGCTACTCAGAGTGCACTTTAATGGCAACATGCTGATTTTCCAGACTATATTCTTTTAAATCGACCTTATACTCCATCACTGAAAGAGAAGTAACTTAAGAATGTTGGAAACGCTTAAGGTCTATCTCAAACTAGAGTTTTTGTATAGAATTTAGAAGATCTAATTCTGTTTGCTGCCAAGTTACTGATCACAGGAAGAAAATGCTCTTTCAGGGAAATTGCTGCAGGTTTGAGAATGGTTTATGAAAAGCATGATGAGAACAAAAATGCTTGTGCTGTTCTTGGCTGTAATTCCTGTAAGACGCATCAAGTACAGGAGAGCAGTGTGGCTCGAAGCAGGATGCCAAGCCAGGATTCCTAAATTACAGGAGCAGTTCTGCCACTACCTCGCGGTGCTGCCTTGTGAAAGACGTGTGACATGTCTCGGTCTCATTGGTCTCTTTGAAAGCCAGAAATAGCCATGTCTGTTCACCCTCCCTCCTAAGCTCATCATGAGAGTCAATATTGATTCCCCACTCCAACAAACTAAGGAATTGCAAACATTTATATAGAAGTGTTTTTCCTCATATATTCAAAGCAAGACTATGCTGGGAGGGCTCACTGGTCTTGTAATAAGGATGTCATGTCCTCTAGCGTGCTGCCGTTGTTTTCCTCATGAATGCAAGTTCTCCTCCCCTCGCTCTTGCTTGGAGGTACCAGCAACCAGTGCAGGACAAACACACAATTCTGTCTGCTGCTAGAAGGGCACCTAGTTGTGTGACTCAGTGTTTGTGCGTCTCCATCTCCTGTCTATGAAATGAAGAAGTCGGACAAGTTAGCGTCTAATTCCTACCCCAAACTGCAGTTCTGTGCTCATGTCTACTGCAAGGTCAAGACCAACCAAGCTAATTTTATCCTTGAGGTTGTGAAATCGAAGTATCAAAACAAGGTTATGGAAGGTTATGGTGTATTTTATAAATTTATGTTTACTGGCAGTAAGGACTGTAAGATATACAAAAATGAAATTTGACACAATATTCTTCACAAAACAGAAGATTACAGTGTGTGTGTGTGTGTGTGTGTGTGACACATATATATCCGTAATGGGAAAAGTGTGGTCTAAGTTGTACAACAGATATTTTTCAATTTTTGGTGATTTCTATGACTGCAATATTTGTTAGCAAATATTTTCTTTTCTATGTGAACAAAGAAACCAGATCTGCTGTGAAATCATTCATTTGTAATCATCTTCAAGCTCATTGACATTAACTCTCTGGCTCGGGTAAATAAACAGACTCATAAATTTCTATCACAGTAGTATAATTATTAGAAACTAGCTGTCGTCTCTTCAATCAGAAGGTCTGAGTGAATCAGTCACTCAGCAAAGTTAAGCAAAAGAGGCGCCTTCTGTGGTGGCTGTAACCTGAGAATGCCTACGGTTCCGGTTCCCTCGGTTCCCTCGGTGCCTTAAACTGTCTCCCAGTGGGTTGTAGGAGACAGTAAAACTCTAGGCTTACTGAACACGGACTGAGAAAAAGAAAGTGCACGAAGTGGTCCTGAGGAAAGTGCAGCTTCCATTTTTGCAGAAAATGGGTCAAGAGAGGAGTAAGATGCCAGGCAGAGTCCAGATAAGAATCAGAAAGGATTATCTGGGAGTGCTGGCTATTAAATTTTTAATTAAAAAAAAGACACACAAATAAATTCAAGTCAGTTTGGGATCCCCTGGGTGAGCTCGAGTTTGCAGATAAGAAGGGAAGGACCGAGAGGCAGGCAAAGCCCATGCAGGCCCCGAGTCACATGTTTGCAATAGAGCAAAGACTATTTCTGTTTTGTTTGTGACATTTTCCATGGTTACAGCTTCTGAAAGGAAAAAAAAAAAAAACACAGTTGTGGATGCAGGTTTTAGAATTTGTTTTTATACAGCTAGAAAGTTTTCTACTTTAACAGGCTGCAAATCTTACAGAAACCCTTAGAGAGACTGTAGAACACCCCAGGCTGTCTGGGAAGCCCACAGAGCAGGCACAAGACAATGCCACCTATAAAGCCCACACATTGTGTGGAAATCTACAAAGGGCAAATCCTGCCCAGCAGATGTGACTCAGCAGATATACAGTGCCACACTATGGACCTTGTGGCCTGAGGGACAAAGGTGACCTGAGTTACTGGCTGCCAAAGTCCTTTCCTGATAAAATCTTCAACTCTTGCAGATTCCAGTCTTCGAGTCTTGCAATGCAAAAGTATTCATTTGCTTTGGATTCAACTGAAAGAATTTTATGCTTGTGTTTTGTTCTGATTCTCTCTCTCTCATATATATATATATATATGTATATATATATATATATTTCTAATTCATAATTTTTTTACTAGATCTCTCTAGGTATATTAGTCAGTAGGGACAACTTTAACAGAGTGCCATAGACTGGATGGTTTGAATAATAAATATTTATTTTTCCCCAGTCTGCAAGCTGGGAAGTTTGAAATAAAAGCACTGCAAGATTTGAATTTGTTGAGAGCCCACTGTTTGGCCCATGGATAACCATTTCCCTGCTGTGTCCTCATGTGGCAAAAAGAGAATGAAAAATTCTCCAAGATCCCATTTCCCCCTCATGACCTAATCAGCTCCTAAAGGTCCCACCCACCTTCTAATACAGGCACACTGAGGATTAGGATTTCAAAGAATTTTGGAAGACAAAATCATTCAGACCATAACAGTTTTCTTCACAAAAGAAGTCCAAGAATCAAGCCATGGTGACCTCTGGACAGCGTCTGATTCAGCAAGTCAGTGGGTTGCTTTATCTCAGTTCGGTCCTAAACTAGTATTTAAGTGGGCCACATTTTACAAGATGGTGATGTAGACGATGATGGCACCAATGACAATGATAATGCCAGTGGTGGTTATAATGATTAATTGCCATCCCAATAATGACAATAGTATAAAGTCCTTCCATATATTAACTCATATGTAATCCCAACAGCAAACATGTCGTGTGGGTTGTGGCTATCTCCAATAGACGCAATTTAAAGACCCCAGCAAGTGAGACGCTAGGTGAGGAGCACGAGTTTAGCTCCTAAGAGACAGAGCTCAGCTTCAGATCTAAGAAGTCTAATTCCAAGCCCATGTTCTCACCCTACCAGGCAATAATCACACACAAGCCTGGTTTTCCTGTCACTGCACCAAACTAATCTTTACCAGCTTGGGAAAGCATAGTTTCTGAGGAAGGTCAAATTTCTGAGAAAAACATTCTGCCTTGCTGTGGAGACACTTTGGTAGTGATGATGGAAGGGGCTGAAGGCAAGAAATTCACAGGGTGCAGTTTGTTGGGAAGGAAGGGGTTTTATTCCTGTCACTCTCCCACAGCCCGTTTTAAGAATCACTTCCCAGGTGTGTGGGGGAGAAGTGACTTGGCACGGGGGAGGCTGGGAACTGACTCCATCTTGCAGGCTACCGAGTGTCTGTCTCTAAGCATTTCCTTTACCTTCACTCAAGGCTTGGGGTTACATTCACAGTTTGTCACAGAAAGAATCACATTTCCTAAGGCTCAAACTCCAGAAAACCACTTTCTCCCACAAGCCTCCAGTAAAAATTTCTCAAATTCTTTTCCTCAGTTGAGTAAAAGCTGAAGTTTTGTGTGGACATGTAGTAAAAATCCCTAAGAATTGCCTTCAGGCTATTGTGAGAAGAAATTCTGTTTCTACATTTTTTTTTTTCGTCTCAGATTATCTGTTCCTGGAGTGGGGGCAGGGTAGGGACTCTATAAGGTTTAAAGAGATCAGGTCACTGGCATCTTAATGCTAGGTGAATTCGATTCTCTGGGTTCCTTTGTGCCCCGGACAAAGAAAATACGCTTTGAACGTAACAGCCCAAGTTGGCTTGCCCAGACTGGCTTTGCTTGTACACTATAGTGAGTAAATCTGCACTCCAAAATGTGAAAGGAGTTTGGAAAACAGAGATAATAACAGCAACCACAAACATTTATTGGGCCACTCTCGTGTGCCTTTAGTAGTCTGGCAAGAAGAGGGAACAAAATAATTTCCATTTTCCCAGAGCTGCCAATCTGGGGGCACATACTGGAAAGTACACACAAACAACCTGGTGGTGGTACGGGTTTTCAAAATAGGATAAAGCGCTACTTTACCCTATTTTGAAAAGTGAGATGAGAGATACTAAAAGAAACCAGAGAGCTACCTATGAGTCCCTAGGAGGGAAAACAACCTAGGCAGGGGCAAGAGCCATTGCCAAAACCCTACCAGGCCAGACCTTGGGAGGCCAGGAAGTCCCAAGCTGAATGAGAACAGGTGCAACCCAGGGTGCACTTGGGCAGAGCAGACACAGGGCCCCCTCCTTGCGCTCCTCAGCACCCCGGTACCTCCTCCTGCCCCTCACATGCTCTCTGTGAAGCAGTCTTTGCCTCTGCCCAGGATGAAATGGGACTAGGTTCCTTAATATTTCAGGCTCAGTGTTTTTAAAAAGATCTTGGTCATATTCTACCCCTGAATTTCCACCCCAAGTACATGTATATAATACTAAATAACCCTGAAAAATAATGAAGGACAGAGTTTCAACACACACACACACACACGTACACATTATCTTGGCTACTTTTCTCTCATTGCTGGAACAAAACACCTGATTACCAGAATGAAGGAAGGAAAGGTTTATTTAGCTCACTGTTTGTGGAGGTTTTAGTCTATAATCAGCTGGCTCCAAGCAGGGTGGCATGGCATTGGGGCAACACTTCAAGGCAGCAGCCAGAGCAAAAGGGGGAAGAGCAAGCATCTTTTCCTCCCTTGTATCATACACAGGCCACCTTCTATCCCTACAGGGCAGGTGTAGCACTCACAAAATCTCTGTGCCCTCCTCCTGCACAGCATGAGGATATTTACAAAGTGAGGATCCTGACTCCTGCTGAGTCTTTCTCTCAGTTAAACTTCTAAACTTCTCCAGTTGACGTAGTGTATCGACCATAACCACATCCAGGTTTATTCTTTGCTGAGGGAATTCTGTCTTCACCTGCTTTGCACCTTTCCTTCTCTTCCCATTCGCTGCTAATAGTGTCTCTTCATGACAAAAAAAAATATGTATTTTTTGTATATACAAAATATATGTATATGTGTGGATGCAAGTAGACAAGGAGTAACAGAAAGCCTTACTAAGTGGGCACTTTTACACCCTGGTATCCAGGTTCCCTGAACTGGGCAGCATTGACAGCTGTTTTTGTGTTCCCACAGGACACTGCTATGCCTTTTGGGCCCTCCTTACCTGTAGTTCCTTGGATGCTATTGAGTAAATCTGCCCTGGGTTGGACTTTACAGTTCCTCCTTCAGCCCTGAGCAATGACCTATGTTCTCTGCTTTCTGCTTTCCGGGTCCTCCATGTTCCTGACTTGTGGCATCTAAGGCCACCCCAGCTGGACTCTGTCCCTTACACTCTGGCCATCTTCTGTAGGTGCCTGACTCACAAGTCTCACACCAGTCCACCACACCCCAAGACAAAGGATACAGCCATTTATTCACTTCCAGTCAGCTTCTTGGGCATCCAAGCTAGGGTACCAGAGGTGGTAATGGGGACCAGGATTCCCGGCTACTACCTCTCCAGGCTGCGCAAGAGACTGCAGACTCCAAGAGAGGGACATAAAGAAAGAAGAACAAGAAAGTCTTTAGGGAAAGTTGTTGGCATTTTCCTTCCCTCCTCCTGGTGGGGAGCACATGGTCCCCTCACATATATCCCTACTTCAGGAGGGGGAGGAGCTTTAAGGAGACCACCTTGGAGGGTGCAAGCAGTTGGCATCTGCTGCCTTGAGGCCTTAATTCACATCCCAATGCACAATCAATGTCAGTGCACTCCAATGCTTATTTAAAATGGTGTGTTACACCAGATTAAGCTTTAAAATATGGTTTTATGTCATCTTAACATTTGTAAGAGATAATGAGATGAGCTCAGACCTCCATATGACCCTTTAAAAAAATCTGACCTTAAACTAAAACAATTTTATATAAAAATATATGCATTTTACAGCCTGCAACTTAATTATGTCAACCAAGCACTTCAAAAGCCCTATGTAAATGCATCAAGGTAAAAAGGAAGCTAGAACTATCCTGCAGCATGTGAACATGAAGTACTGAATGATGCTAAGTCTGATGTCTGAGCTAGAACTGGTTCAGCTGCATGTTCATCCTATGACCTTGGACAACTCATTAAAATTCTCTAAGCCTCAATTTTCTGCTCTAAAAAACTGGGCATATTAGTACTTCTCTGATAGGATTACCATGATAATTAAATAAGATCACATACATGCAATGTATAGCATAGAGTGAGCGTTTAGTAAACGATGGTTGTTATTATTGGAGTGGGCTCTAAACTGCTAAAGCTTTCCATGAAAAGCCTGATCTGCTGGTATATACCTGTAGTCTCAGCCCCTCAGGCAGCTGAGGCAGGAGGGTGGCTTAAGCTCACAAATTCAAGTACATGGGAGGCTGAGCCAGAAGGATTACAAGCTCAAGCCCAAACAACTTAATGATTTAGCAAGACCTCACTTCAAAATAAAAAATAAAAAAGAGCTGGGAATGTATCTCAGTGCAAAGAACTGAGTTCAATCCCTAGCAATGAGGCAGGAGATGGAGGAGGGGGAAAAGAAAATAAAAATAATAATAACAAGGAAGCTTTCCAAGAAGAGCAAAGGAAACAAACCCACCTCCTGTAACAGGACACTATACAGCTGGGCCAAAATCCTTGGGAGAGACAAGTAGAGGGTTCTGAAGCTCCATCAGGGCCAAGATGGTCCTGAGGGGGCTCTGGAGAATGAGGCTGGGGGTTCCCTTGGAGAGGTTGGTTTCTTGTTTCTAAATGACTCTCTTTCTCCTGGTCCCTGGCAAGTTCCAGGACTTAATCCTCCCTAGCCTCAGTTCTCCAGCTGCAGTGAGTCCATCGTGCTCCACTTTCCCCAGACCTCTGGCTGCTGGGACTTACTCTGTGCTCTGACCCCAGGCCCATGCCCATCTCTCAGCTGCCGAGGTGAACCCATTCTTTACCAAGAGGCAGACGAAAAGGCATAGGTCCTACCTACACCCTCCTCCTCCTATCTAAGTTGTAAAGCTAGGCCAGGCCTGAAACTGCATTTTCTGTGCCTCAGAATTGAAGACAGACCAGAAAGCACAGAGTGTGTGTGTCAGTTAAGGCCCTAGGAATTGCACATTTGAACTGAAACAGATACCCAGCTCCAGATTCACAGGAGAGGGCCCTTGGCGATCATAAACATCAAAGCCCCGGAGGGAGAACTTGCTGGAAGGAGGCAGAGCTAATCCATGGTGTCACATACATTAGGTAAAGAAGTTTCTGATGAGAGAAATTCATTTTCCAAAGCTCCCTGGGAATCTTTGAAACCATGCAGTTTCCAGAGTAACCCAGAGGAGCAATTCCAGGCCACCTTGTCTTCTTAGAGGTCCTCACCCCTCCCCACATTCAGTGCTCTTCATGCCCCTTGCATTACCCAGGATGAATAGCTTTTGGGAGGAGTTCTGTAGAGCTCATTTGGGGGCAGCTTGCAAACCTGTATTTTTCCCCACTGGCAATATAAGATCTAAACTACCACTTGGGAAATCTAATTACTGTTTGCAGTCTCCCTAGAAATCACTATTGGTTGAAGTCTTTGTGGATGTGGTAAGCATTACCATATGTCAGGTTCTTAATGAGGTACAAAATGATGGTCTGAAACACACACCCCAAAAAAGCTTTTCTCTTTTTAGTTCTCCAACATGTAGTGACATGCCACATAGATCAATGACACAGGCACATAGCCGCCATTGGACACACACACATGAACTCTTTGGTCTATTCGTTGCCCATGAGAGAGCATCTTTACTGTAGGAATTTTTTTTAACTACATGTAGAATCAAAAATGAGCCTAGAGAAAGGACTGAGTCCATGAATAGTGCATGTCTTAGTCATCCAAAAAGTACAAATGACATTTATGGGTAGTTCCTAGTTGGGAACGTCAGTAAGCATAACGTTCTCATAAACACATTGAAAAACAAACATTCTCACAAATCAGAGTATTTCAATCTGGGTTAAAGGCACGTGGGAGTGGGCTATTCTTTGTTGTGAGGGGCTGTCCCGTGCTGTAGGAGGCTTGACTATCTCCTTGGTCTCTTTCCAACAAGTGCCCGGAGCACTGGTTTCCCACTCCTGGCCAAGTGGTGACAAACCAAAGTGTCTTCAAAACTGCAAAATGTCCCCTGGTTGTGAGCTACTGTCATAAATATGTGAGGAAACTGCACTGCAACATTCTGACAGAATCGTTTCCAGGCCACCCACACCCTCCCAGCACAGGCCAGGCATTCCCAGGGGCTGCCCTTCTCACAGGCTCTTCCTGGAGCCGGCTTCAGAGTCCCACACAGCCTTTCTGGGGCCCACCCCCCTTGATGCTACCAAAGACAACCACATGCATCCTTTGTTTTGATTTTACCACTCATCATTTCAGGGAAATAGGACATCACAGAAACAACAAACATGAAAAGGGTCTTAATCAAAGCTGCAAAAAATAGAAATGAACTCAAACTGGCTCAAGTAAAAGAATCCAGAAACATCTACGTCATACCCCGGAGACTGAGTCCAGCTGGACCTCCTTCAGACTGGAAGTGGGTCCTGGGAAGCATCCAGGGAGGAAGGCATCACCCTCCCTGCCTCTCCCAGGGCCTGCACACTTCTTCCCCTCCTCTCTCTGTCCGCATCCTGTGTATCTCATTCAGGGACGCACAGCATCTGTGGCTCAGCACTCATGGTTCCAAGGCTTCCAGAGTCCCAGGGGAGATCCCAGTTGACCTGAGGGTCTTTCCTTGTTAGATTATAAGCTTTAGACTACCTGATGCATCTACATTTGAACACACTTTCTCTGCCTCTGACTGTATTTGAGCTGTTTGTTTCAGGAATCTTATGAGATTGAAGTTCTAAATGTAGCCAGGCTTTTAAAAAAAGTAAGGCATACCATACAAATAAGAGTGGAATTTTTATTTCATAATGATGTGCTATGATTTGAAAGGGACAGTAACACACACATAAGAAGGCTGATGTAATAGAAAAGGCACGAAATTAAAATGAAGAAGATTCAGGTTGTGTGATCTCGGGCAAGTCATTTCACTACTCTGAATTCTAAGAATAATACTGTTTGTTTAACTCCCCAAGGAGTGCTTATGTGGTTTCAATAAGAAACACTTGGGTGGTTTGTTGAGAAAATACTCTTCATATTCTAGTAAAAATGCTGCATTATTAGAATCTTCTTTGGTTAAAGTCACTCTATGGACAGACACGGTGAATGATTTAGCAGAAATCATCTCCCAGCTGCAAGCTACTCAAAAAGGAAATTTATCATGTCACATAACACATGGCCCAGAAGTGACTCTGGCCTTGAGGCACAAGACAAGAGCTCTACCTCCATTGCTTTGTGATTTGCCTCTTGTGTTAGCTTTATTCTCAGCCTGACTTTCATCATGGTCACAATATAGCTGCACGCTTACCTGAAACAACTTGCTTCCTTGTTTATTTCCAACAAGAGAGGCTGTCTCTCATAGGAAAACGTAGGATTAAAATCTTCCTCTTCTGTCTGGTACACTCCAGGGCCTAACCCACCTGAACTAGGGACTGTACAAGTTGAATACCTCTTACCCAAAATGCTTGAGACCGGCAGTGTTTCTGACTTCAAATTTTGTTAGATTTTGGAATGTTTGCACATATATATCTTAGGTATGGGATCCAAGGCTAACTACAAGGCTCATTTGCATGTCATGGACAATGTACCCACAAGGCCTAAAGGTTGTTTTGTACAATGTTTCTTATAATGATGTGCACTAGACAAAATTTCTTGGCGTGGAATTTTCTATTCTTGGTGTCATGTCAGCATTAAAAAAGTTTTAGGTTTTCGAGGGGAAAAAGGCAAAACAAAAGTTTCCGGTTTTGAAGGCATTCAGATTTGGAAGTTTTCATTAAGGATGATCAATTTGGAATGATCACCTGATCCGGGTTACTGATGGGCTCAAGCCTGAGCGAACTGTAATTGTCCTTGGTTAGACTCAGAATGGGGATCTACCCCCAAAGCTGGGAAGGGACAGGTTTGCTGAGTCTCTGGATGCATCCATTTCTCTTACCAAATTGGGATTCTGTTCAGAAGGAGGAAGAGGGTTGAGAAATCGATGCTCTGCGTATGCAAAATCAATAAATAGTACATCATCTGTGTAGCCTGTTTTGGGGAGACTTGCACATCCTAGGGCAACACAGACTGAAAAAAGACAAACTCTCCCCTCCTTTCATCCTTTCTGTGTGCATTTCCACACAATTTTTTAAAAAAAGAAGGACTGGAAAGAAAAGACAAATCAGAGCAGAGAGAAAAACTACGGTTCGCCTTGACAGCAGACTGGGAGATTCTAAAAATGACCTCAACGTGGCCTCTGGTTCATGGCAACAGGAGATGCAGTGTTTCAGACTTTTCCAGGGGGGAGCTGGATCCATGTGAGAGCTTTGCAGAGATTGAGGCCACCTGCACACCGCAGTGAGCCCTTCTGGTGCCAGCCTCTTCTCCCATCCTCATCAGAGCATCCCACATCCACGGACAAGTCACTGAAGATTTACAGTCAGGCAGAGATGGAGAATGCAGGGCTGCAGATGTGACCTCTCCCCACTCAGAGATGTCTGTCCTCCCGGGATTTCTGGCATTTTGGAAACATAGCACAAGTTCTCATAACTATTAAATGTTTCCAGATGGATACTTGTTCTTTCCACCTCGTGGACAAGAATACAGTTGGGTGCTCCCCCAAGCAGCATCCTAGATCAGACAAACATCAACATGACATAAATCCTACATGTCCACCAGGGCAGATTTTTTTCCAAGTGAATGGCTCAAGTAGGCCTCTATGGGGCTTATTAAAAATGATGAATGCAAAAATAATTCTTAAGCCTTCCATGTCTCCCTGTTGCCTAAAGGATCAATCTCACATTCTTTAAGCATGACACTCAAGGCCGACCCGGCCCTTTCTTCTTCTCTAACACTCTCGTTCCTCTCACCCCTGGCTGAGCAACACCCCATTTCTGCAGCAGTTCTGTCCCTGGGTCCTGTCCTTTCCTCACCAGCCTTTCATTGTTTGCCAACCTGCCAGGGAGATAAATTCAAGTCCCGACAGTCTGTGCACTGGAGGATATGTGACATCCACCATGCATGTCTTCATGGTCACCTCTTCAGCGGTCCTCAATCCTGGTGCAGTGTAGTCACTTCAAAACAGTACTGATACCAATTCAGCCCAGTGGACTCAGAGTGCAGACACGTGTCTCACCCTGCAGCAGCAAAGGCCAATGGAAAAGTACAGGCCTCTGCACTTTTGAATTCAGCTCCTCTTCTTCCTGGCCTTGGAATCTTGGCAAAGTCCCGAACTTCTGTGTACTTCTGGTTCCTTATTCAAAATTAAGGCAAGAAGTTGTCTCTGTCATGTCAGGTTGTTGTGAGGATGAAATAAGATAATATGTTACTGACACTTAGTATGCACTATGTTCAATAAATGTTAGTTATGATACATGCATGTCAATCTCCTTCTAGAAAACCATAGACCATTGCAACAGTTGATACACTGTGTCAACTTGAGAAATTCAGAAGCTTAACTAAGTAACTCAGTAGTTCTACATCCTAGGGTGTAAAGGACATGCCCTAAGGTGGCTACTTATGCTCCAGGAATTTGTAATGGTTGATTCATTGTGTCAATTTGAGAAGTTTAGCAGCTTAAAAAATAACTCAGCAGGGGGCCAGGGTCCCTGCTTTGTAAACACCCTGAGCATATGCAAGAGGTGGATATGAAGATGGTGTGAGTGCTACACCCAACCTAGGGCAGAAAACCTGCTTAAGGCATGAGGGCAGAAGAGAGGCTTGCTCCTCCCCTTTTGTTCTTGTTTTGCTGTCTCCCACTGCAGGAGGTTATGAAACTTCCATAGACTGTGAGCTAAATAAACCTTTCCTCTTTTAATTTTTGGCTCCATGTGTTTTGTCTCAGCAATGACAGAAAAGTAACTAAGACAGCCGTTTTGATACTAGGACCTGCATCTTGAGTCTCTCTGCCTAATATATAGAACATACACAAATTTTACTTCGGAATGATTAGTAGATGCGTTAATGAAGATGAATTTCAACTTTATGAAATTAGGGAAATTTACATGTAAGAAACTATACATGAGCTAAATTTTGCAAGGTGGATAAGTTTGGAAGAGGCAGCAGGGGGCACAAAGGAATTCCAAGTAGAGCAGTAATATGAAGAAAAGATCAAAAGCCCAAGAGCGTGGGACCAGAGGAGAGGGAATACAGGAGAATGGCAGTTTTATAGTATTGAAAGTCAAGCTGGGCCATTTTTTTCAGAGTTTGTAATGTCTCCGTAAGGAATTTGGGCTTTATTCTATAGAATGAGCTCCCTGTGAAGGAGGATTCGGAACAGGTGACTGCACAGTCAGACCTGTGTTAGGAGCTGATCTTTTCAAGACAGAGGAGAGGGTGACCTGGAGCAGGGATAGCAAAGAGCAAGGAACGGGTCAAGAGGTGGCTGTGACTTTTCAGTGAATGTCGACATTGTGTGAATTAGGTCTTCCCAACAGACCACCTCCTAGGATACTCTGCGGTCTCTACCTGCTTTACATTCATTGAGTCCCTGCCAAACTTGGTGGTCAAAGTCATGGTGATAAAAGTAGCCCTTCCTAAGTGCCTCTGCTAAGTTGAGCAGTTTTATCATTGTTTTGGTTTTATCTGTGTTTATTAATTTTTGACTTGTTAATATGCATACACAGGGTAAAAATTTAAACAGAGAATTATGGTATTTTCCTGACTCCTATGCAAATTATTTTTCTCTTTATTTGGCTTTTTAGTCTTCTTCCATCTTTGACAAAAGACATTCTTCTCTTACATCTTTCATAAGCACAGTAAACCTCAAGCATTCTTCTAATAGATCTGAGGATTTCATTTTACTTTATTTTTTATTAATATGTTTCCAATTCATAATATATTTAATTTATTGGTACAAATACATTTCATATCTTGATGCTTTTTATTTTCTCTTCTCCCTTCCCTCCCAGGTCCCTCTGTCCCCGTACCCTCTTCACAACACCACAAAGTCCATCTTTCTGTTTTCTATCATCTTTTGTTTACTTTGATCTTTAAATTATTTACACTTTGAGTTTCTCACACAAGAAATGCCAGGTGATACTTACTTATGTGATATTTATGTGTGTCTGATTTATTTTACTTAGCATTACAGACTCCAAGTGCATCCATTCTTCTACAAATGATTCACAATTTTCCTTCTCTATGGTTGAGTGTTACTCCATTGTATAATTTTGCTTTTTAAAATTTCAGTAAGATACAATTTGCAGATTATTTTATGTGTACCAGGAGATAGGTATAGCAGTACAGGATTAAGAGTCATGAAAATGGGCTTGACTTTGTATATGACCTTGAATAAGTTACTCAACCACTCCAAGCTGCAGTTCCCTTACATACTTAAAATGGAAATTATGAATGAGGCACTGTAATATAAATTGTAATCCCAGCAGCACTCTTGGAGGCTGAGGCAGGAGGATTTGCCCAGCCTCGGTATCTTACCAACTTAATGAGAACTTGTCTCAAAAAGTAAAAAGATCTGGGGATGCAGCTCAGCACAGAGTCCCTTGGTTCAATCTGTACTACTATACAGAAAGAATTATGATACAAGTCCCCACTTCCTGCACTAGTTTAACATGAAGAGCAAGCTCGTGCTTTTTATTTTCCCAGGAAACATATATTATTCATCATGACAGGAACTGAACAGTGAATGAGAAAGACAGTGGAATCCACATTTTAAAACTGCACACCAAGGAGTTCTTTATTTAAAAACTGCGAAGAACTATACAAATATCAGGTGATATTATTATTTATTAGCAACTTACTCTCCTCTAACTCTTGGCAATGAAAGCTAATTAAGTTGCTTGCCCTAATGTCCTTTCGCTGAAGTATATTTTTCTCTCCCAAAGAAGCTCCAGGTGCCCCACTAGCACTTTCTCTTCCAGGTTTTTATTACATCTCATAGCGCAATCCACAAATGTAGGAATCAGTAAGCGATTCTTTTGAAAGCCTCTATTGTTTGGTATTTGTTAGAACCCTGGAGAGCGCATGAGGAATTAAGGCTCTCGCATTGCTGGGCACCTTGCAGGCCCTGACACTGAACTACCCAGAAGAACCGCCCAGTGGCGCTGGCTACCCTCGTCAACCCCAGCCTCCAGGAGGCGAAAGAGGAGGTTTGGATTTTTTTGCATGTTTCAAATAGCACACTTACATTTTTAGTGCATGAATCAAAGAAACAAGCAAGGGGAGACATTGCAGAGGTGAGAATAAAGCCTTCCATCTTTCTGCTCCCAAGAGAGCACACCAGTCCTGGTCAGGTTCAGCCGTTGCTGAGTCCTGCTTGGGCTGCACCTTCTCTGCAATTCGAGGGATTTCCAGAATTCCATAGGTTGTAACCCATCTGTCCCAGCATCAAAAGGTCACGTTCATCGTGACATCTAAAATTGTAGGGCAGGTCTAAGGGCACTCATCTCTGCTCTCTAGCTTCTCTTTAGGCAGCTATCAATAATGCTACGTTACCTTATTTTTATTACCCATACCTCACATCCCACAAAATATAACACATTTAAAGTGTTTAATTCAGTGCTCTTTACAGTACATATTTATAGTACATAGTTACTAGATTGTCTTCCCTTTTTGTTATTTTAAGAGAAAGGGGAGAGCTCTCAGTACTCACATGTTAATCTAACATATATGTACTGGGCACCTAAAACATCAAATAAAAATCCCAACCCTCCTGGAGTTTGCGTGCTCGGGGGAACACAAGGGTGGACAAATGAAATAAGTAAATCATAGAGTACATCAGAGGCGCTAAGTGGCTTGGAGAAAAAGACGGTAGGGAAAAGATGGGGTAGGAGGGACATCAAGACTTGAAACTGGGTGGTCGGGAAATATCTCATAAGAAATTGACATGTGGAGCACAGATTGGAAAGCAACGAGGGAGGATGCCATGTGCTCATCCACGGAAAGAACAGCCAGGGGAAAAGGGAGAAATACAATAAGCGCAGAAATACAATTCCTGAAGTGCCAGGAATTTCTAGAAACAGCCAAGAGGCCAGGGTGGCTGGGGTTTAGTCAGTGAGGGGGAGAATAGTGGTTAATGAAGTCAAAAAGCTCAGCGGGGTGCATCCAAGTAGAGTAGGGTCTTGAGTTGCCCCTATACATTCTTAGTCAGGCAGGAGCCTCTGTAGGGCTCTGAGCAGAGGGGTGTCATGAACTGATTTACTTTGACTGGGGGCATGTTTGCTGTTATGTGGACTGAGATGGGCAAAGGAAGTGCAGTTGTCCAGGTGGGCCAGGATCTGACCTGGACTGGGTGTAGTGGTAAAGAGAATGAGAAACGGTCCGATGCTGAGTAGGATATGAATGGAGAGTCAAAGGGGTTGGCTGGTGGAGAAGATGTGAGGAAAAAAGAAGTCAGGATGGTCAGGGGAAACTTTCAATGGCAATAGCCCACTAGTGGGGTCAGCTGTGTGGGGCCAGCAAGGGGGTTTGGCTTCTGCACGTAGCTCATAGCAAAATTCCATATGTAGACCTAAAACCATGTAAGTTGCTCTGGAGTTTCTCAAATGAATCAAAGACCAAAAAAGAAAAATTACTTGTTATATCACACTATTTCCAAAATATAACTCAGATATTTAAGTATCAAGTTGCCAAGTAGATTATATGTATAATTTTAATTCTACTTTGAAATTAAAGCTTACTGCTTGTCTGTTACCTTAATTGGGAAATTAACAGTGATCCTTGCCTGGGGTTACTCTTTGTACCTAATTAGTTTGTAATAAACTTTTAATATACTAAACAGTTTGATTTAAATTCACTACATCAGGTACAGTAATTAGTACTTCAACCGTAATTTAGTAACTGATTT
>PVJX010027518.1:0-24795 GCA_004027295.1 Dolichotis patagonum | reverse complement strand
TTCCAACGCTATGTCCATTTCTGGCCCATCTCTGAACCCAGGGAGGGTTTGGGAACTGAGGCAAATTCTTTCTGCCTCCCCCTGCTTTGACCTCCAGTTGATCTTTGCCTTCAGTCCAGCTGAACGAAACCAGTTTTTCCTGAAATTCTTAGTCAGTGAGTGAGGAATTCAGAGCTCCTACCCCCTCCCTGCCCCCTGGAGCACAGGATTCCTATGAAAGGAGAGATCTGAAGCCCTGGGCTCTGTCTGCACCCCTCCCCCACCCGGGATCCAGTGTTCAGGCCCTGTGTTGTCTGTGTCTGTGGCAGGACCTGGATTCTCTAATCTCCATGTCCCCCACTTCCAGTGGGCTCTCAGCAGGGGGCTTCAGGAAGAGCACCCCTCTTCTGCAGTCTGAACAGTGCCCCCAGCTGCCTTCTTGGCCAGCGAACTTACAGGTCCTGTTACCACAGAGGCTGCCACAGAGCTGTGACTTTGCTGTCTATCAAGTTAGGTGTAGTCCAGCTCCTAAGTAGCTGGCATCTTTGGACCACATCTCCTGATGTTCTGATTTTGTCTGGGGTGACTATGAAGACTTCATTGAGGGAGTCCATGTAAAATGCCTAGGACATAGCAAGTGCTCAATAAAACGAGCTGGTGTCAGTGAAATGGTGATAAAGTACCAGGGCTCCCAGGCCAGAGCCTGGGCACCCTCACACCTGAGCCCAGAGTGGTTCATGCAGACCAAGCGTGGAATTCAACCTAATTCCAAAGCTGGGACCTTTTTCACCTCCCAGAAAATAGCTTTTTCAGTGCTTGGACTACTGCAGAAAAAATGGACCCAAAGGTTGTGCAGTACCTTGCCCTCGTACTGGGGGACTGCGCCATGGCTCAGACCCAGGACACATGAGACACCCTAGAGACAGAGCCAGAACTAAGACACAGGTGTCCACAGTCAGAACTCAAGAAAGAGGCCACTTTGGACAGCGTCCCGGTGAAGACCAACTTTTTATCACAGGAGGGCCGGCGGGGAACCTCAACAGGGCGCAGCCACCCTCGCTCAGCCCCATCTAGGGTGAGGCAGCTGCTGAGGTCTGCTTGGTCTCGTGTCAGCACTTAGAGCTAGGGTACCACCAGGGTCTGAGCTCCGCAGGGGTTTGAGGACCACAGGGCAACTCGCCCGTTTCTAATGTGGGGCTTGGGCCCAGGGTCGGTGCCTCTCCATAGATGAGGCAGGAGCAGCAGCCGCGGGACCTAGGCTGACAACAGGCGGGGAAGCAGCAGGAGGCTCCAAGGCCCTCACCCCCACCTACCCACCCACTCACCTGGGGCTCCCGAGGCCGCTTCACATCTGCTCTGGTGAACATTCATTCAGCTGAGCCATCTGGCCCTGGCAGGCAGAGGCCAGAGGACCCAGGCCCTGGGAGAAAGCCCAAGACCTCTTCTGTGAGCTCAGCCCAGGGGCTGGGGCGGGGGATGTGACACTCCCCACCCGTTCCAGCAGTGTTGCAGTCGAAATCAGGCAGGAACACTAGCATGTTAGGGCCCTGGAAAGGTTATAATCATGGAATTACAGAATGTTACAATCGTGTAATCAAAGAAGCACTAAGAACAGGAAGCACAGAGAAGACGACGAGCAGGAGGTTTAGAATGTTGCAAGACTAAAAAGGTCATAATCATAGAATTAGAGAATTTTACAACTGTAGATTACTAAAATTGTAGCCTTATAAGCAGGAATTGGAGAACGTTAGTCCCAGAACTGTGAACTGTTACAGTAAGAACACACACACGCACAGAATACTCACTGGCAAGTTTGAGAGGCAAGAATTAGGGAACGCTATTATAGTAAAATGTCATAATCAAGAACTGGGCAATATTTCTTTTTTCTTCCCACGGTACTGGGGATCAAACCCAGGGTTTCACACATACTGGGCGAGTTCTGCCACTGACCTATGCCCTCAGCCCTGGAATTGGAGACTATTTTTGGTCTTCAGGTATTATAGAGTCACATTAAGAGGCTTGCATGGTGGTGCACACCTGTAATCCCAGTGCTCAGGAGGCTGAGGCAGGAAGATGACCACAAGTTCAAGACCAGCCTGGATTACATGGTGAGTTCAAGGCGCAGTCAAGTGAGACTGTCTCAAAAGATCAAAAAAATTAAAATTAAAGAAGAATTAGGGAATAGCTGAATACAGTGGCATGTGCCTGTAATTTCTCTGGAAGGCTAAGACAGGAGGACTGGAAGTTGGAGGCCAACTTGTACAATTTAGTGACTTAGTAAGACCCTGCCTCAAAATAAAAGTAAAACAAGAGCTGGGATGTCACTCAGTGTGAAGACCCATGGTTAAATTCCCAGTACCTGGGGGAAAAATTTTAAGAGAACAGGGGCTGGGGATGTAGCTCAGTGGTAGAGCTCTTGTCTGACATGCATGAGGTCCTGGGTTCAATTCCTCATACAAAAAGAAAAAGATAAAGCAAGGTATCAACTGGAGAACAGGAGCGTCTTACTTGTCCTGTGCTAGATCCTGTCAAAGTGTGTGACCATGACTGTGAAGCGGGCAGGAGGCCAGGAAGTCAGGGCTGCACCAAGCCCCCAGGCCCTGGCATCCGGGAGGGAGCTGCCACCTGGGCCACCCTTCCCCTTCCAGCCTCGCGCACCCAGAGGGGTGCAGGGGTCATTCTCCTTGGTGTATGTGTGTCTCGGGGGTGCTGGGGGAGTAGACAGCCTGCACCCTGATCTCTTTCTAGATTCCTGGCCAGAGTGTGAGGGGCCATAGCAGGGTGGGAACTGCACCCCAAAGGCCTCCTACTGGCCTCTTTCCCCGCCTGGGCCGTCTTTTGCTACACAGGCAGCCACACCACACTGAGTCTCACCCATGCGCTTGTCCCAGTCATGCATCTGTTTTCAGACCCCTTCGAGGATCAGACCACACAGGGGCAAAGGCTGGGCCACTAGAGAAAGTGCTGTGAGGCTCAGAGGAGGAAAAATGACCTGGACATCCTGAAAGCCTTCCTGGAAGAAGGGGCTTGGTCCCAGAGCAAGCCAAGTTTGGATCCATAGAATTAGTGGTAAAGTCATTCCTAGCAGAAGCAGCGGCAGGGGCAAAGGCCCAGAGGCAGTCACTGTAGGATGTGCTTGGGAATCATGCAGATTGTATGCGTGGGCAGCAGAGGAGAGAGCCAAGAAATGGCGATGGGCAGCTTTGGGAACCAGGGGGAGGAAGCTGGGATTTGCAAACTCTTCTTGGCTACGCAAGCTCCTCACAATGCTTGAGTCTGGCTGGTGGGGAGGGAGGGCTGGAGCCCACAGTTTGCTTTTCCTTGCTTCAGAAACAAGGAACTGCAAATTCCTTCCCAGGACTGGTAGCCAACTGGGCTGGATTCCAAAAACCTAAGAAAGGGCTTCAGCAGGAGCCCCAGGCCACTCTGAGGGGTGCTGGCTGCCCGGCCTTTGTCTGCATAGGCTGGCAGCAGACACGACACGCTGAGGGAGGGGTGGGTCTCAGGCCTGAATGGGACCCGAGCAGGACACTCGACGCCTTCCATTACTTTTCTGTCTCTACAAAAGTCTGCTCAGAGCAGGAGGCTACACACACGGGCAAAGGGCCAGACAGGTCTGCACTGTTCCTTGTATTGCCGAATGAGTTGGGCAAAGGACATCAGCTCCCGAAGCCTCAGTTTCTCCTTTTGTAACGTGGGGCTATTAAGAGAACCTCCCCCCCCACAGAGCCGTCAGGAGGGAATGGATGTCTGGCCCTAATTGGCTGTTTATATTCGATCCTTTCATGCCGGCCGTCCCAGAATCAACAAGAGGCATTTATCCAATCACCCCACTTTGCAGGCAGAAAAACAGAGGCCTCAAGAGCTCCATCTGGCATTTCAGAGATAGGATGGCAGTTGCCTGGTTGCCAGGGAACGAACATAAATGCTCAAGGAAGGAAGGGCAGGTAAAGCGCCACACCAGCTAGAAAGCAGGAATCAAGCCCGAGAGTCTGGGCCCAGGTTGGCAGCCCAGGCAGGTGGGAAGCTGGGGATGAGATGAGCCTGGCAGGTGCAGACCACATCTGTGCCATCCACACTGGCCACCTCTCCGCTCTGTTGGGGGCAGCGAGGGCTAGTGATACTGCACGTTAGGTGAGGGGTTCCGGCAAAGCACCTTGAAGAGTGTCTTCCACACAGTAGGTGTGCAGGTTCAGGGAGGTGATCCAGCACTGGATACAGACCCTTCCCCCCAGAGTGGCAGTGTCTCCATAAAAAGTCAGTGCAGTGGGCTGGGGATTTAGCTCAGTGGCTTAAGTGCCTGCCTAGCAAGCATGAGGTCACGAGTTGGATCCCCGGTACCAAAAAAAAAAAAAAAATTCAGTGCAGTATGGTGAAGTTATCGATTCAACAAATACTGAGCTCCTGTTATGTGCCAGGCCCTGTGTGTGAATCATCTCATTTAAGCCCATCCAGCCTTACAAGTGAATCAACTAACATTTCCATTTTACAGATGAAGAAACTGAGGCTCAGGGAGCCCAGTTTGCCTGAGGTTAGACAGGAAAAGGCGGGAACTCAGCACTTTCCAAATACAGAGTGTCAACTGATGCCACACCATTGGCAGACAGAGTAACAATTGCCAACTGATATGTTAAAAAGGAAGGTTCAAAATGCACCCTGTATTCTCACCCCTGTGGTAGGTCTTGGTGGTAGATACTGGCCTGGGCTCCCTGAGCAAGGGCTGATGTGCTGGCCTCCCCTGGGCTTTTCAAACCCTTGGGAGGGGCGCATCAGGCCAATATGGAAACAGAGGCTGACCATGATGGGCTAGAGGGGGGCCTCGCCACCCCCCTAGCCAGAGGCAACCAGGAGTCTATTAACCTGATTCTCTGCTCCACATAACCCTGCAGAGGGAGCCCCCGGAGAGAGGGGAAGGGGAGGGGAAGAACTGAGCTATCCCAGCCCCCAGGTGGAGCAGCCAATGATGTGAGTTTCCTCTCCTGCAGTCCAGGAGGACCTTCCAGCCTCCCCCCTTTGAACAGGAGAAGGATGGAGAGCAGAATCCAGGCGAGGGTGCAGCGGTGGCGGCAGCCACGTGTGCGCCATTGGAACATTGAGCCCCATGTCCCCGTGGCTGCCCAGCCCCTGTGTGGCCTGGCATAAGGCACAGCACCTTTCTGTCTTCAGGTTCTGCCCCGCACTCATGGCAGGCCAGGCCTCCCTCTGTATTCCTGGACAGATTAGTAATAGCAGGTCTGGCACAGAGTAAGTGCTCAAGAAACAATAACTATTACCACTGCTCTCCTTTTAAAACTTTGGCCCCACGGAGCCCTTCTCAGCTTGCCGGGCACAAACAGATTTATTGTCTCTTAGTTAGCTACTTTTTATTTTTTTATTTGTTTTTCGGAGACAATGTCTCACTATGAGGTGCAGGCTGGTTTCAGACTTGCAGTGATCCTTCATGCCCAGGGTCCCTTCCAGGTCTCAGGACACTTCTGCAAAGTGTGCAAAGACTCTTCTCAGAGAAGTTAAGGAACTTGCTCAGAATCACACAGCTTTTAAGTGTTGGACTAGGAGGCAACTCCAGAACTATCGCAGGATGGACCACTCCAAGCCAGGCCCTTCCTCTCCCACCTGACTGGTTCCTGTTCCTCTGCTGGGATTTGGGCCAGAGGCTCTGCCCCCAGGAAGCCCTTCTTGACCACACAAGAGCCTGGCTGAGTTCACCTCTGTCCTCCCGTGGACTCCTAGATTTCCACCAGCGCAGGTATGGGATGGCATCACTATGGCTAGGTGCCCCACTTGGGGCTGAGGGCCCAGCCAATGCCTCCAGAGACAAAGGGCACAATAAGTTTTTTGCTAGTGACTCAGCTGCACCACACAGAGGGCCACAGGTGTCCTAGACCCCTGTGTGAGCACACAGCTGCGCATGTACAGCTGTGCAGACGTGGGACGGGAGCCCGCATAGGGACTGGGTGGACGGAGCAGGTGTGGCTGCCCTTTTCCCCCAGTCCAGGGTCAGTGAACCTATAGCACTTGCGTTATTGTGTTTTTCTTTTTAAGACAAAAGATGTTTAAGGTATGAGTTGTGTTTTCTAAACTAAAACCTCAGTATTCAAGTTTAGCTGCAGTGCTGGCACTGTGCGATAAATAAGTGGGGTTGGGGGTGCAGTTTGGGCACTTGGTCTCTGAAAGGTTCGCCACCACTTCCCTAACCCCATACACACTCATAAAGTTACTAGAGATGACATTGACACAAGCTTGTAAGAAGGAGAGAAAAATTCTGGGGTGGTTTTTCTTTAAACTTAGAGAATTTTTTTATAGTAGCTGGAACAAAAGTACAGCCATAAAATGAAAGATGGGAGGAATAAAATTGGAACCAAAGCACATTGAGATTGTTTGGGAGATGGGTAGATAAGGGTATCAATTAACTTTTGACTTAGTCCAGACAAATGGGCATTTTAAAAATGTCAGGGCTGGGCAGGGGTGGGGATAAGTCAAGGGCAGAATATGTGCTCGGCACATGCAAGGGCCTGGGTTCCATCACTAGCACTGAAAAAAAAGGTAAAAGTCCCATAAAAGACTAGAATATGTAACTTTTAAACCAATAAAGGGAATTAAAAGACAAAGAAAATTCACCTGGGCATGGTAGCACACATCTGTAATTCCAACACTCTGGGAGGCTGAGGCAGGAGGATCACAAGTTCAAGCCCAGCCTGGGTAATTAGTGACTTAGAGAAACCCAGTCTCAGAAAAAAGAATTTTATGAAAAAAAAAGGGCTGGGAATGTAGTTCAGCAGGGAGGCCCTGGGTTCAATGCCTAGTAAAAAGAATATTAGATAATAAAGAAAACATAATAGTTATACATGAGCTCACATGTGTTTTAGTATTCACAATAAATAAAAATAGATTAAACTCAATTGTTAAAAAGCAGAAATTCTTAGTTTGGATGAGAAAAATCTGTCAGGCTGTATCTGTGGAAAAGAGATAAGGCTGAGAGATGACTTACACAGGATGACAGCAAAGGAAAGAAAACTATGTCAGCTAACGCTCTCTAGAATGCAACTGGAAGCAAGATAAATATCAGGGTCAGAAGACTTTAAGGTAAAAAAAGCATTATTAGGAAGAAAGAGGGTCATTTAGTTAATGACAGGATACACTAATCCTGAACTTGAACATACTTCCAAAAGTCTCAAAACACTTTTAAAAATGTGTCTGCCATTCTTGCAAGAAGAAATTGTTAAATCAAGTCCACATTAGTGGACTATTTCACTATAAGCTTCTCAGAATTGATTGATGGGTAGACACAAATTATTAGACTCAAATGACCCAATTAATAAGAACCTTGTTCCCAAGCAAAAAAATGCACATTGTTTTCAGATTCACCACTCAGGAAGGTTCACACAAGCCCACACGTCTTCCCCCAGGTGGATTAGCACATGGGGACAAAGTGACAAGGACATGGAACCAACTGCAGTCAGTGCCCATAGGCACCCGGGTGGGAGAGGAGTCTGGTGTGGCAAGTGGCCAGGTGTTCAGCTAACTAAATGCTTCCTGGCTCGTGACCTTGGGCAGTGCAATATACTGTCTGAGTCTCCATTTCCTGATGTGAAAAACACAGATTTGGGATCAGCAAACCATACAAAGGCGGAGAGTTAACATTCTGTCTTGTGGGATTGGCTACAATTTGTCTTGCTGACTCAAACAGGTGTGGCTGTGTTCCAATAAAACTTTACTTTCAAAAATAGGTGGCAGCCCAATTTGGCCTACAGGCCATAGTTTTCTAATCTCTGATGCTATTTTCCTCATCAGAATTGTGACAACATAAGGTCATAGTAGTAACTCACACCCAGAAGATGCTCAATAACCTGAGTGTGGTGACACATCTGTAATCCCAGCTACTTGGGAAGCTGAGGCAGGAGGATTCACAACTGAGGTCCAGCCTAGGCAACTGACCAAGAACCCCATCTCAACATGAGAGTTTAAAAAGGTCTGGAGATATAGCTCAGCAGTCCCAATATTGATGGAAAGAAAAGACAATACTCAGTAAACTGAACCCATTATGAAAGAGGACGTACAGGAGAACATGCATACCTGTATCTGCACAGACAGACAGGAGGACACGTTTGCAGCTGGATATTAAAGACTGAGATGTCCATATGAGCAGGTTTTGTGCATACAAGAAGGCATACATATGGATAGCTGTGTTTCACACATGCAGGCAAATCATCTGGAAAATGAGATAATAAGAACATTAACCTGGGGCTGAAGATGTAACTCAGTGGTTGAGCCCTTGCTTAGCAAGCCCGAGGCCCTAGGTTCATCCCCAGTAATGGAAAGGAGAGGGAGAGAGGAAGTGTTGGCTTCACTGGGTCACAAGAATTGAATCAGTGAGCACGGCGCCCGCCAACCATAAGCACAAGGATTAGAGCTCATCATTCATGAGAACAGGTCCTGGGACCCGGTGAGGGGTCCACACCGCCACCCAGGGGGCCATGTTTGCATGCTTGTTTCCAAAAGGGAGCCAGGCTAATGAGGAGTTCATCTTCATAGCCAGCAGGTGCCCAGAACTGCCCCGATGGGCATGCAGCTTAGCTTTCTGAGAGGCTGGACAAACGAAGAGAAAGGGCGTTTTAATCCCTCCTCACGTCGCCGAGGGCCAGAGGACATGTGCTGAGTTGGAATTTTTCAACTTCATCCTTTTTTTTTTTTCCTTTCCTTGACACATCCATCCCAGAAACATCTGTGAGATAAAACAGAGAAGGTCTTATGAATTCAGCTCATACCCGGCCTGCACTCCCACCCCGAGTGAGTGAGACATGAATCACCAGCCCGGGGGCCAAGTGGCCCCGCAGAGCAGCCTCTCCAGCAGGGCCCTGGCCTTTCCTGAGTAGCTGCTTTTGATTCCCCCGAAGTCTTCTGATCGTCTGCACTCCACAGAGCATGTGCATCCAAGCGGAGGCCTGCTGAGCACTCCGCCCACACACTGGGGTCGGGGTCAGCCTCCTTTCCTGGGTCTCTTGGAGTCCAATTTTGACTCAAGTTCTGGTGGTCCAGTGATGAGCAGAAAAGGAATCAGGGTCCCCTTGCGTGTCTCATTTCCCATTATTTGAAAACTCTAGGGGAAGACAGGCATCCCCGTCTTCTGTATGTTACTATAATGGACAGCATATAGTACTTGGTGCAGTGATCCTTAGAATATCATGCATAGAATATTTTATCTCACAAGCAACAGAGAGTGCAACAGCTGTCCCAGCCAGGGGTCAAGCAGGTGAGATCTAAGCCAGATGGTCATTGAACTTGACTTTCTAGAGCCCGAAGCCTCAGATCTTGCCAGACACTTGAAAACCTGAGCTCTAACCTTGCATCTCACCTTTTCTGTATGTTTAAAGAAACCAAGTATACTTTGGAGCTGTGATGCCTTTGAGTCTTTGCAGCATTTACTGGGGCCAAGAGGAGCATGACGGGCGCTCTCATCCAGGGGACAAACCTATATTGGGAAGCCCATAGTGCTGCTGGTGGACAGCCCAGGTGCAGATAAGAAAGGCAGGAAGTGGTCATATCCTCAGCAGCAGATGAAGCCCTGGGAGGTGTAGGAGGTGAGGAAAGAGCCCTTGCAGTCCTGGTGGCTGGGGGGACACCAGGGGAAGCATGATGGAGAGGGAGCCACAGAGCCAGATGTGCACATGTGGGGATGGAGGGGTCTGCAAACATCCGGGGATGCTGGGTCAGCAAAGTCGGAGTTGGGCGAGCACAGGCTTTTAGAAAATGCCTCACCCAGGAGGTCCCAATCATCATTGGCTCCCAGGTGCTATGAGGAAATCACCTGAGGCCTAAGCAGAGGAAGTGGTTCCCAGCTGGGCTCTCCAAGTCCCTGCCTAGGGCCAGCTCCACAATCATGGGGAGACTCACTTCTGCCCTCCCTTCCCTGACACACACAGTCACCTGCTTTCCCTGGCCTAGCAACCACGGGGTAGGATGGGGCCCATGGGACAGTTAACAGAGTCACAGTTTATGAAGGGTGGGAGCCTCTAAGAACAGGATGTAGGTAGGAGAAGGGTAGGACTTCACTACCCTTGAGGAGTTTTTCCCCAGGGCCATTGTCCAAGTGAGGAAACTGAGTCATGAGAGACCAAGCAGATTAAGATTAAGCCAGAACTGTGGGGAGCAGAGGCAAAGAAAGAAGGTGAAAGGCCGGGTCCGGTCATTTCGTTTTGGGGTTATCCTGTCTTCCTGGGGACAGTCCTCCAAATAGTCCATCTGTGTGGCTGCTCCCAGTCAGCTTCCCAGCCTCCCCCAACACCTTCCCAGAATCCTTAGCAACAGACAGGCATCCTGAGGGGCACAGGAATCCCCACCCAGCCCTTGGAGGGGGCCGGCTCCTGTTTACCCAGCTGGTGTAAGCCTAGGCCGGGGTCAGGGGCAAGACCTCGGAGGCCTGTCATCCAGCTGGCACCCCACTGCTCAGGTCCTCTGACCCCCTAGCTCCTCTTCTAGCAGCCCCCCTCAAAGAGGTGGCCCCAGGTGGGGCTTGGCCTCATGGGAAAGGCAAGCTTGGTTCCCGTTACATCCCCTTTATGTCTTTGCTCTTTCATCTTTCCTGGGAGGAAATGGAATCCAGCTCCCAGAGCTGTTAGTAAGAGCCAGGTGGACAGAGCACCAGGGTCTGGAACCAAAAACCTGAGTTTGAGGAATCCCACACCCTCTCTGCCAACTGAGGGCGCTTGTCCCTCCTGTCTCGTCAGAATCCTTGTGACGCTCAAGAGCAAGATAACAAATGCCGACCTGCTTTGTGGCTTCAGAATGCAGTGTGGTTGGTGGCTGGGATCACTGTTTGATTGACAAGGAGAGGTCTCTAATCAGAGAGATGCACTCATCTGGAGGAGGGAGCACTGGCCGAGAGTCAGAAGACCTTGCTGTGAGCCTTGGGGGCTGTGTCTTCTCTAACACCACTTCCCTCCTGTTGAAATAGGACAAGGCTCATAATGACCAAGTCATCTAACCCACATTTACTGAGAACCTGCTGTGTTCCAGGCCCCAGGGCTTGGCTAGCAGGTGACTGCTGTCCCCAAAGAAAAATTACACTAGATGAGGGTATGAGGCTCAGAATCATAATTGAGTCTATAGGGACTGCTCTTTTTGCAGATGGAAAAGACAAAGCCTTACAAAACAAAAGAAGCCAGGTTTCAGAGGTCCACACCTGTAATCCTACCTACTCAGGAGGCTGAAACAGGAGGATCCCAAATTTGAGGCCATCCTGAGCAACTGAGTGATAATCTCAAACTAAAAATTAAAGATGGATAGAGTTGTAGCTCAGTAAGAAGGCCCTGGGTTCAATTCTTGTCTCTGCAAAAAAAAGCAAAAGGACTTTCCCAGGATATCAGAAATGAGGCACACCTGCTGCTACCCTGCCCTGGTGCACGGCAGATGTAGCAAGTCAGTCATAGTCCTCTTCCCACCAAGCCAGATGCTACGTGAGGATCCTTCGCAACACTGCATACCAGGCAGCCACCAATCAGCTGGCCAGAGATAGGGGGCAAGGTAACACTGTGTGTGTGTGCCAGCTCTAAAACCCACAGCCCTGGTTTCCTCTCCACTGTGCCCTTCCCCTTGTTCCAGAACCCAGTTCTCCCTGAGACCCACCACGAACCCAGCTCTGCATGAGGCTCAAGGGTGAACAAAAGCTGGTTACTCTCAGCGAGGGCCTGAAGTCCAGTGGGGGAGAAAGTCAAGGGGAAAATCATCATGACACAGGGAGACAGATTCCTGTGGGAACTCGAAGGAGCAACTGGCTCTTTGGGGCCAGGGCAGTGGCTAAGGAAGGGTTCCCAAAGCAAACCTGGGAGTCAGCACCCTGCCAGCCAACAAACAACAGTGCATGGGGTCCTGTAGAGGACTCAGATCCATTGGGCTTCTCAGGATGGATGACATCTGTGTTCTTTGATGATGTCATAGCAGGGACCACCAAGCCCGATGAAAGAGTGTTCGCAGCGTTGAGAAGGGCAGAGATGGGCCTCGGGGGAGTGACCTAGGGCTGGAAGGGGAAGTTTCTGGCTGGTTTTCAGTTGGGCTGAAACCCAGCTACATATATGCAGGCCCCTGCCGAGCCCACCCACTCCACTGTGCACCCCCCTTCAACACACCGAGAAACTCCACCTTTGTCAGACTGGAAGCCCAGGTAGGGCAGGGCCCGGGTTTCATGGTTACTAGCAACACTGTTACTAGCACAGTATCTGGCTGGCTAATAAAAGGTACTTAGTAAATCTTAGATGATAGATGGTGGGTGGAAGGGATGAAGGGATTTTGTATAGCCTCTCTGAGACTGTTTTCTGTTTTGTAAACTGGGCGATATGGTACAAACCTCATAGAGATATTGTAACATATTAAATAAGGTAATAGGGCTAACACTTCCAGCATGGTGTCTGGCATTATTAAAAATTATTGAAAAAATAATCCTGGCAATTTAAGCACAAGCATAAAGACACTCTGGACTGATAGCTCCCGGTGGATGAATTTTGTGTGCTGTGCCAGGATGGTTACAGGAGGAAGGAGCCTGAGACACAACTGTTACAAACAACAGTTTGCACTGACCAGCAAGGTAGAAAATAGCTCTCTGATGCTTTGAGAACACAGGAAGATGGAACTAACCACATCTTCTTGCAGCCACACGGTTCTGACACTTTCCACGTGTCAACAGACAGGGATGCTGACAGACAGGTGTGCTCCAGGCCACACAGCCCAGAAGTGGGCTGATTCCCAAGGCCACGCTCTTCACCATGCAGAGAGCACACATGGTCTGGTGGAGGAGACTAGGGGATATTGCAAAGGGCAGATGGTGCATCTGTCCCCCTGAAGGTGCCTGCCACATGGTGGTCGCCTGTGGGATGGATGGATGGATGGATGGGTGTGCACACCTCCAGCATCTTGAGCAGGGTGCCAGGCTTTGTATCAGTTTTGTCCAAATCATAGACAAAGGGCTTTGAGTTACTGCCTCCGTCACCTCCGATGACTGATGAGTGGTTGTCCTGGTCTGTTTTTAAAGCCTGCTTCAGACACATGCATTGTTACCCATTCCTGTCTGTCACCACTCAGAATTGGGCCTGTTGTTCCCCTGATCTGAACCAATGCCACCTGCTGTCATTTAAATCCTTATAGGGCTGGAGGGTGGCAGAGAGGGCCTGGTTCCGAGGAGACGGTGCTCAGCTCAGCTCTGGTGGGACCCGGCCCATTTCTACCACCAACACCTGTGCGTCCTCAGACAGTCACTTCCCTCTCTGAGCCTGACTGTCCTCAGTGGCACAAGGGGGATGACAGTGGCCTTGCTCTCAGGTCCTGAGGGTGAAAGGTACATGTGTGGCCATGCCTAAGACAGCACCAGGAGGCAGGCTGTTCAGGAAATGTGTGATTGGTAGGCTGGGCTTAGGAGCAGGTTGATCATGAAAGGGGGAGTAGAGGTGGCCATGGGAGGGATGAACCAGCTGCTCAGTACTCCCAGTAACTCCTACATGCTGCACTGCGGTATGTGTCCACCCCTTGAACTCTTAGGCTGAAGGCCTAGAGTCTCTGGGAAAGATTCTATTTTAATGCAGTGGGGTGGAGAGAATAACATTTGATTCCTTGGCCAAGCCCCGCCCCTGGGGTTTCTCTGCCTGTGATGGGTTAGAAGGAATGAAATAGGGCTCAGGAAGGACAGATGCCAGGAGTTGGGTGAGATCAGAGGCCCCAGCAGCAATTCTAAAGGGCCACAGGGCAGCGGGGTGGGGGGCATGCCTGGGGTTGGGCGAGGGGCAAGAGGAGGACCCTAAAAGTGGAGCAAAGAGCTGCCAAGACCAGCTTTCCTCCCTTTCAACTTTCTGCCAAGGCGCAGCGTGGCCACAGGCTCCGCGCGGCCCAGGGAGGGAGCGCTGCCAGCCCCCCGGGCACCTGTCCCAGAAGCCTCATTACCAGCTCCCATGGGCAGCCAGCTTGCGGAGGGAGAGTCCTTGGGGAGAAGCGCGCCGCATAGAGCGAACACAGCGAGAGACAGGCCTTCCTTCCCGCGCAGGCGCAGGGTGACTCAGCGTCTCGCCCTCAGCTTGACCAACCAGATCCACTGCTCCTCAAATCCGACCGCCTTGCTGCGCGCTCACTGTCGCTGTCCTATCAACTTGGTCCACAGCACAGTCCCCTCGCTGGCTTCCCTGTCCCCTGTAGCCCGTTCCTCACTCAGCAGCGGAGGGCCCCTTTCAAATCACCGGTCACTTCCCCGACGATGCTTCCTTCCATCATGCTCAGAGCCCCGGTCAGGCGCTGGCTCCTCCCTCCTACTCTGCTTGTTTCCCTCACCAGCCACCTTGGTCTCTGCAGCAGCTCATTCATTCCCTCCTGTGCAAGGGCCTTTGCACGTTCTGTTCTCTTTGCATGCGCTCTGTTCTCTGGAATCCCATTTCCTGCACTCTCCTGCCACCAGCACCTTCTAGCCCTGCATAACTCAGCTCAAATGTCACCTCCTCCAAGAAGCCCTCCTTGACCCCACAGCTGCAGTACTCCTGCACTCTCTAGCTTATCCCCCAGCATTTGCTTGATATCTGTCCCTTGTCCACCTTCCTCATTAGAGTCTAACCTCAAGGAGGGACCCAGTTTGTCCTGTCTGCCGTTTTATCCTAGTCAGTAAGACAGTGGTTGGTGTGTGGTAGGGCATCCCAGCTGTTGAACAAATGCCCACAGATCCTTGGCATCATCTACTTGGAATCTCATTTTGCTCTCCCAGAAAAAAAAACCTTACGAGGGAGTAGCCCCATTTTACAGCCCAGGAAACTGAGGCTATAAGGATTCAGGCAACTTTCCCAAGACCATGCAAAGAGCCGGAAGCAGAGACGCAGATCTGTCTGACCCTAAGTCACAGTTTTTATGTCTGTGATAGTAGGACAGGTGTCCCTACCCTTGTTTCACACAGAATTGGGCTGGTTTTCCTGAAGACCTTGGCTAGGAAGAGCTGGGGCGAGGATTTGAACCCAAACTACTGCAGGGACTGAGGCTGGTGAAGGACCCAGCAGCTGACTACACAGTAGGGGATTTGGGGTGGGCTGGCAGCTGTCCAGCTGGAAAGCCAGGCCCAGCCTACAAACAGCTTCCAGGAGAGCTGACAGGATGAGGTCAGCAGGTGGCACTCACCGGATAGTCCCCGCCCTCCCAGCAGCACCCTCAGGGCCTGCTGTGTATTTACTGCCTTTGTGAGGATCTTAGGAAGGAGAATACTATGTCTCCATTTTGCACCTGGCAAAATTGAAGCAGGGAGGCTGAATGATTCACCCCGGGTCTCTCAGCAAGGAAGTAGCATAGGCGGTCAAGCCCAGCAGGCCGCCTGACTCCAGCATGCACACTGCTAACCACTGCCCTGCCCTGCCTCTCAGAGGGGACAAAGCCAGGTAGGGCATCAGGGCCTGGCTTGAGGAAAGGCTCCGGAGCCAGCAAGGTGAGCTAAACCCACAGCCCAGAGCACCAGATTCTCTCCCGGACTTCAACAGATCCCAGTGTTTTGGGGGCTCTGCAACAGGTCAGGAGGATGCTAGGTTCTGCCCCTGGCAGCTCCCCACAAGATCAGGCAGTCAGAGCCAGGTAGCTGGGAGTGACTCCTGGCTCTGCACCCCGCAGCCCACCCTCTGTGTCCCAGCCAGGCCATCTCATGCTGAGAGCCAGCACTCACCAGGACGTGGCAGTGACAGGAGAGTGCTGAGGGAGACAAGTGAAGCCCCACCCAGTGGGTCCCACTCTTCATGGGAGAGAGCAGTAGGGGAGGAAAGCACACAGCTCCAGCTCCCATTAAACCCCTCCTGTGCCTCTGACTGCCTCGGTGACATCAGGCAAGTGACTCACCTCTCTGCACCTGTACTCTCTGCGGATGGGTGTAATTACAGTGTACTTTGAGATTATGTGAGTTAATCCACGTAAGACACTAAAAACACTGCCTGGCCCAGAGGAAGTGCGAAGTGTGAGCTGTTATTTATCAGAAGATTACAGACGTTAAAATATTAGTTTTGGCCCCTCTTAGAACCAGCAAGAGACTCTTCCCAAACAGGGTTGCCAGGAGGTTAGAGAAAGCAAGCACAGAAGTTGCGGTCACCGGCCCTCACCTGGTGACAGCACAGGCTCGCTCCGCAGGCTGCCTTTCCGCATGGGTCACCTCTCCATTCTCAAGGATTAGAGTCCCTCTCTGTGGGTGCTGGAGCTAAGTGCTTGTCACATTTATGAGCTTTCAGAGCCGCTTTTAGAAACAACCAGGCCTCCCCACTTTTCTAAGGCTTGAGATAAGAGAAAGGTTTATGAGATTAGAGGTTTGTCATCATCCTCTGCTTTACTGTCCGCCTCGCTCCTCTCTCGGTTTTCTTTTACAAAGTCATAGCACGGGCTGAGAACGGCAGCCCCGGGACCCCGTAAACACGCTGTTCAAATAAAGGACACTTTTCGGGGAAGCCCAGTCGAGGCTCCATTTACAGGTGATTGCTTTAAACAGTCTTACCAGGGCCATCTGTAGTAAAGTCTCCCAGCAGTTGGCCAAAGATCACTTGTGCTGCAAATCTTGCTGCTGGCTCATAAATTTCAACTCCTGACCCTTTAAAACTGAGAAGGTGTGGCATCTGTGTAAGATTTGGGATGGGAGTATTTTAAAGTCACTTTTTAAAGAAGTAGTTTGTTTCTGGGAATGATTGGGATCCCTTGGACCCTAAGGGACCCACTAGAGGTGCCAGCAATGCCCAAGTCTCTGCTCTGCCACATGGGAATTTATGGTTTAAGAATGTTCCCCAGGGCAGGGACCAGGCAGGCCTCTTCCTGGCTCTTTGGGTTGTTACAGAGCTAGGAGGGGGACAGCACTGCCCTGTCCTCAGGCACTGACCACGAAGGCCTCTCGAAGGCCCAGCAGTAGCTTGCTGCTATCGCCTTCTCCCCACACATCTGCCCAGGCTTGGAGAAGCCCTGATAGACTCCTGCTCATCCTTTAATACCCCATCCAAATAGCCCCTTCTCTGGAGAGCCTTCCTTGATATCATCAGCAGATCACATTCACTCTCACCTGCTCCATAATAAGTTGCAAGGCCAGGGCTGTGTCTTCTTCCACTATGTGCCTAGTGCCTAATGCAGAACTGGGCACAATGTAACCAATTAGAAAAAGCTTGCTGAGATTTTTTAGTTTGGTTTTGTTTTTGGCAGAGCTGGAGACTGAACCCAGGGTCTCCATGTGCTAAGCAAGTGCTGTAACACTGAGCTATATCCCCTGTCCTCTTTTTTCTTTTTTTTACTGTTATTCTAGCACAGGCACTCACTGAAATGCCTAAGCTGGCCTTGAATTTGCAATCCTCTTGCCTCAGCCTCCCGAGTAACTGGGATTATAGGCATGTGGCATGTGCCACCATGCCTGACTTTATTGAGATTTTTTTTCAAGTCTTTTCAAATCCAGGGCAGGCCCTAGTGAAACCCCATATGTGACCTCAAGCCTCCAGGCCCCAAGAGGGCTCTGACCTGGAGGCTGGGGTTTCATGAATTAAGGAAACAGCTCTTGCTTCTCAGGGATCTAGAGGAGAGAATGCTCAGGGCCTTCTCCCCACCATGTGCAATCAGGTGCTGCTGGATGCATTCATTCCTAGAACCATGCCCCAAGCTCCCAGAGCACCCCAGGTGGCTGCAGATGGAAGCGTGAAATGTCCTGTCCACTGTCACTCACTCGGTGGATCTCCTTAAAATGGGGAGCCCCAAGTGAGCCTCCCTGAGCAGCGGACGCTGGGCTGTCACTCTGCTTCTACTCTTACAGCCTACGACCACATTGGCTTTTTCAGCAGCTTCTGGCTTGTGGTCAATTCAAACCCCCAGATCTTTTTCCCTGGGATGGCTGCCAAGCCACATCTTGTGCATTTGATTTATGGCTTGGGTTAGCTGAGGCCTATTCCGGCTCCCCAGAAGCCAACTGGAGGAAGAGGAAGGTTTTTGTACCCCTAGGAGGGACAGTGATTCCAGGCCTCCCAATTGGGGAGCCTCAGTGTAAATGTGGGAGAGTCCCCCAGTCCTGTTTTTGTTTCCTAACCTCTTCTCTCAGAGGTGCCAAATGCCAGGACATCTTGAGTAGGATTTTCATTAGCATTCAGTCACAGTGCTGGGGTTCCGGCACACCCACCTTTCGGGTCCCCAGGGAAGCAGTGCTTCCTGAAAGCACCCAGACAAGGTTGGGGGAGACAGAGACAGGCAGGTTGGAAGGCCAAGGCTCCTGGAAAAGGTGTCCTTGAGCTTCAGGTTCTCATGTGATGAACAGGGGTGATAAATCACACCCTGGCATTATTAGGACAAAGGAACCCAGGCAGGAAGTCCCTGCTGGGGCACAGTCACTCTTTCTGTCTGGGGTCGTAAACAGCCAGGGCTGAGAGTACCCAACTACCCAGTTCTCAGGCTGAAGACCTGCAGCACGGACGTCCTGCACCTTTGCGGTATCATTCCTGCCTGGCTGAATGCTCTTCTCCCCACTGTCGCCTTTTAAATGTCACAGTCCTTCACGTGATTTTCCCTAAGTTCCCATCACAGCCTTTGTCTATCCTTCATGTCCCATCACAAGTTGTGTTTTATTCTTCTTGTCCGGTGTTTCCTCCTTCTGTCTGTCACTCGCTAGACTGCCAACCTTACAAAGGCAGGGACCATGCCTCCTCCTCCTCCTCTTCCTCCTCCTCTTCCTCCTCTTCTTTCTCCTCTTCCTCCTCTTCTTTCTCCTCTTCCTCTTCCTCCTCTTCTTTCTCCTCTTCCTCTTTCGCCTGTTCCCCATGTCAGAATGGCCATTGTGAACTTGGGGACATTCCTCATTCCTTGAGGCCTCAGCAACAAACTCTAACAGTGTTGAGGAAACAGAGCAAGGGAATCCATTAGGAACCAAAATGAGAAGCATATTTATTCCCCTCTGGCACCAACAAGGCCATATTCCCAGCCTGGGCCTCAGTTTCCCTCGCTGTAAAATGCAAGACAAAGAGAGCAAACTAACTTTTGCCCTGCATCCTTCTAGCTCCAGTGTACTCTAAATCACCCCAGAGAGGGAGAGGACATTACACTAAGTCCCATTGCCCGTTGGTTTGAAAAACAACGCTGCCCAGAATCTCTCCAGCTCTGTCACTTTCTCTGTTGGCCTGTAACACTGTCCTGCACAGCCCCAGGCCTGCAGAACCCATACAGAAAAGTTCACAGGCCCATCCTGCCTCGGGCCGGGGTGACAGGGCCCCCCTAATAGGTGTGTGGCAGCTGCTTCCCGGGGCGGGGGGGCCCAGGGTTTGTTGGCTTAACCGACTCATGAAACAGGTAAAAAATTCCAGACATGTTGTCCGCTGACAGCTAATTGTGTCCTTTATTAATGACCATGGCTTTCTTGGGGCAGGTGGGAGGCAGAAGGGGGCCAGGTTCAGCCCTGAGGGGTTCCTTCCGATGGGGCTGATGACCACATTTCTGGATCCCATAGAAGGGGAAGTGCTACTTGCAGTGACCCTGAAAAAGCCCCCCAGCTGGAGGGAGGCAGGAGGGGCCTCTGAACTGTGTCCCGGGCTCCTAACCCCAGCCCTGACGCAGGTACCTAGGAATCTGGCAGCCCAGGTTTTGTGTCCTAACTTAGCTACCAAAGTCAGTGATGACCCAAACAGGGACCCACCCTGGGGATATGGGGGAGGCTCCTCAGCTCCACCAGACCCCTCACACCTCCTGGCACCTCCCACCAGGGCCCATCTCAGTGACCCGCTATACCACCTGTCAGTACAGCAGCCAGATGTGTCTGGGGGCCTGGGCCTGGCCCTGCCAGATGTGTCAAGCTTTCTGAACACAGCCGGCTTCCCCTTAGGCACATCGTGATTATTATTTAACACTCGCTGTTCCGGCATCTATGAATCTGAGGATTACAGGCTGGGAGGCTCCGGCCTTTGCAAACCCTATAGCAGTGATGGTCGCCAGCTGGGGGAAGGGGACACGCCAGCATCCCCCACTTTCTCAGGAGATGAGGGCTTGTGGCATTAACCCACTGACAGGTAAGGATGTCATGAAGAAATGCTGAGCTAAGGCTTGGAGCAGACAAAGAAAGCTGCTTGTTCAAAGGCCCTGAGGCTAGAGGAATCCCAAGTAATTCAGAATGGTCAGTGTGGATGGAGAGAGTGGACAAGAGGGGAGCAGGAGGAATGAGTTCAGAGAGATACGGGGGGGGGGTCATGTGAGCCACTAAGTCACCATGTGGCTTTAGGCAAGTCATTGACTCTGTCTGGGTATGCTGTAATCATAAAATGAAGAACAGCCCAGCAAAGGATGAAATTTCTGCAACTTCTGAGGCCCTAGACCCTTTTTTTTCTCTCTAGCCTCATCGCCCACTTCTCTTGGCCTTAAACATCATGCTCCAGAGACCATGTGCTATTTGTGGCTCCACGTGTGCTGTGCCATTTCATGCCCCTCTGCCTCTGCACAGGCGGTGCCCTCTGCCTGAGCATTCTGTCTCCCTGGCTGTCCTGCACGTGGAGGGCCCACGGTCTTCAGCAAGCCCCTTGCTCGGGTGCCATCTCTCCCCTTTCTCTGTGCCTCTGAACACTTTCCTGGCCACACACTGATACTCAGGAGACACTAGAAGGAAGTGACTGTACAGTCAGAATGGGCTTCCACGTCTAGCTGCATCTTCTTGCTGCCTGATGGTTGAACCTCTGTTTGCTCACCTGTAAAATGGATGTATTCGCTACTCCTGGGTCAAGGAGAAGATGCAGTGACATCCTTAAAGCACCTAGCCCAGTGCCTGGTACCATGTAACAGTCTGGGGACATGAGCGTCAGAGTCTAGCTGCAGAAAAAGGGCCATGGAATGAGCATGAGTGGGTTGCTCAGTGTGGCCCCCAGATCGCTGGGGTAGCTCTAGCCCACAGCCCAGGGTAACCTCCCCACAGCCCGGTGTGTGAGGTCCTGTTCCCCAGCCCCGCCCTCCGCCGGCCTTCCCCATCAGGGCCTGGTCAGCTGAGGCTGCTTGCCTGCAGCAGCCACACAGCACTTGGAAATGTCCTTAATTGCTTCACCAGGGTGGGGAGTCACCCTGCAGGCAGATAATTAAAAAGTTCAGAGCTTGATTAATTGGGAGGAAATTGGAGGAATGGGGCTGCCTGCTGGGCAGGCGGGAGCTCTGGCCCCTACCATGGGGGCCGGGATGTCTTGAAGAGAGGAAGGCTGGGGCCTGGGGCCTAGGCCAGGGCCTGTTTTGGGGTCTAGGGCCTTGAAAGACCAGGCTGTACAAACCCTTTTACCTCCTTTGTAGATTGCAAGTCTCTGCGTCTGGTTCCCCAAAGACTGGGTGTCGTCCCTACTTCCCTACACATATCCATGTCTAGGGACCAGACACAGTGGTTGTAAAAGCTCTAACTGTGCCCCTGGGCTGAGGGATGCATAGGCTTCCCTCTTACCAATCAGAGTGCTATTCTGGAGTGCCAAGCCGTGCCTGCTCTGTGCCTACGCTGTGCCAGGCAGTCAGCAGGGTGGTTCAGTGGCTGCCCTCAAGAAGCTTACCACTGGGCAAGAGAAGGAGGAGGAGGGAGACACATGTTAACCAGATGCCAAGAATATAGGCAGGATGCCTTGAGAGCCCTCACGCTCGGCTCAGGGCATCCAAGGCCTAGAATAATATCCTCAGCCCACATCCTAACTGGCCGGCCTTAAGAACAAAACACCACTTTTCCAGGGCCAGAGGTGCCAGACCATGTGGGCATCTGCCATACTGTCACTATGCTCACGGCTGCAGGGGAGGTGTCAGTCACAATCCTATAAATCGCCATGGCAGAGTAACTTTGGAAAGAGGCCTCAAACCCAGAAGGCCATTCAGGCTGGTGCTGAGATTTGAAGGATAAAGAGTTCGTCAGGCCAAAGCTGGGACAGCAATGCAGACAGAGGGAGCTGTTTGAGCTGAGGTAGAGGAGAGACCAAGTGCGGTTTGTTCCAGAAACTGCAAGCCGTCTCCTGTGGTGGGAGCCCTGGGGATGACTGGGAACATGGTGGGAGCTGAGGCCGGCCAGGAGGACTGCAGAGTGGGGGCCTAAGCAGGTTGGATTGTCCATAGGTGTAAGGGAACCAGGGAAGGGCCTGGAGTAAAGAAGTGACTGGACAGATGGTGGGCATAAGAAGCCAGGGTGCCGCCCTCAGACAAAGGGGAGGCGTGTTACTACAGTTTCCGAGCTGCCTGCTGACTCCTGTGGTCCTGCCAGTGCCTGGCAGGGTTCCACTAAGGAGGGGCAGGAGGGGGCAGATGACTGACATCCCCTGGGTGGTCCCCGGGGGAGCTCCCACTGCAGGGGAACGGCTCTGAGACATCCGGACTTGACAGGGCTAGGCAGACCGACCCTGGGGAGGCTCCTAGCATAGGTGCATCCTGGGCCCTCAGGGACTAGACAGAAACAGTTCCTCTCCATTCCCAAAGCTTCCTGCACCGCTTTGCCCATGGAACAGTGCCAGGCGCCCTGCCCTGCCCTACCCAGAGGGACCGGCTGCTGGGTTAACCTCAGGGCAAAAGCAGGAAGCAGGCAAACTACAAAAGCCATCCTATGCAAGCCAGACCCCAAATCCCTCCTGCTCAGCCACAGGGACACCACAATCCCTTCCTGGACACGAACATGGGCACAGCAAAACATACAAATCAGCTTCCGCACAGTACAGAGAGAACACGGGTCCAGTGCGGGGGGCTGAGCCTGTCCACAGCCACAGCCTAACAGCTAGAAGTGGCTGTAGAGGTGACCTCAGTCAGCATCTGCCTTTCGCAAGTAGCACTGCAGTTCAGAGCAGGGAGGAAGTGGCCCAAACTCATACAGCAGAGGACACCAAGCCTATGGTTACCCCATTCTGGGGCCAGGACTCTTTCCTCAGTTCACAACCTACTTCCCGGGGGTCCCAGGGTGGGCAGGGTAATAGCCAGGATCGCAGAATGGTCACTGTGGACCCCAGAGCCCACTCATGGCACCTCTGCCTAAATCAGCAGCATCCAAGCTGACCAAAGGAAGGCATGTCAGGCCCTGCTCAGTCCTAGGGCTTTGTGTGTTCTGGGACTGAGTCTTTTGACTCCATGGCACAGTGCATGGCACAAAGTAAGGGCTTGGAAGGCCTGCTGAATAAATTTATTACACAGTGTCTGCAGTTGAACCTGGGGCTGTGTCTTCTCCCATTCTGTATGGCCAGGACTTGGCACATAGTAAGTCATGGGCCATGAATGAATACAGGTAGAGCGTCTCTAACCCCAAAATCCAAAATCTGAAATGCTCGAAAATCCAGCACTTTTTGAGCACCAATCTGACTGTACTTGTAGTATGCTTCATGCATACAATTATTTAAAAGATTGTGTGAAATTACTTTCAGACTATGTGTCTAGGGTATTCATGAAATATAAACAATTTTTTATTTAGGCTTGGGTCTCACCTTTAAGATTTTCCATTGTAGATGTGTAAATATGCCAAAATCTTAAATTCAAAACATCTCTGACCCCAAGCATTTTGGATAAGGGATACTCAGCCTATATGATAGTAGCAAGTACTAGATCACATCAGCCTGGCAGACACTCTTCCAAGTGTCTCACCTGTCCCAAATCATTTAATCTTTCCAACAAATATAAAATCAGTGTTATTATTATTCTCATTGTACAAGAAACTGAGCCACAGAGAAATGAGATGACTTGTCCATGGCCACAGAGGCAGGACAGGGATTCAGCCCTAGCAGCATCTCATAGCCTGCGCCCAGGTTCAGTTCCTTCCTTCCTTCCTTTCTTCCTTCCTTTCTTGAAGGGGTCCTGCTCTGTAGTCACTTTACTCTTTCTGAGCCCAGGCTGATTTTGAATTCCTAGGCTCAAGCAGGTCTCCTGCCCCAGCCTTCCAAGTCTGGGATTAGAAGTACACACCACTATGCCCGGCTCCAGCTCCATTAGAAGCCCTCTTCAGAAGTAGGGAGTGACAGACAGAATTCATGTGCAGGGAGCAAACCTGTGCAGATGCCCTCCCTATCCGGAGCCACAGACAGACCCCTCTGTCTCAGGACGCCCTGGAAGATAGTGGCGTTCCTTTCAAGCCCCCACCACCTGGCACAGTGGGCCTGACTTGAGCACTGACTCCAGGGTGGCATCAGCCGTCTTCAGGATTAAACCAGTGTCCCCGGTGTGAGAAGGGGAGCACCGGCATCAGGCCAGCCATTGAGGCTCTGAGAGTCACTCAGTGCCAATTAGCAGCCCCACCGTGCCAGGCCCAGATGGAGCTCCGCCTCAGCCTGACTCAGGGCTCACTTGGTCAATTATCACCTATCCCCGGAGCCCAGGAGCAGGCGGAGAGGAAATCTGTTTCCCTGTAATCCTCCCTCCCAGGCCGGCCTGCTGCCTTTCCCACCTTGTGTTGTCTGGCCAAGGGCTCTAGGCAACCTCAGCAGGCAGGAACCGGCCACTGGTGTGGACCCAGCCTCTGTCTTGCTAGGAACTGTAGACAGCCTGGCAAGGTGGTGTCCAGCCCTGACATTCAACCTCTCCATCATTTCTGTGACCAGTAGTACTTGGATATGAGGTCTTTGTAGTCACAAAGACAGGAAGTTCCTCCTCAGCCCTGCCATTTACTAGCTCTGTGACATTAAGGTCACTTTACCCTCCAGAGGCTGTTTCCTTATCTGTAAAGCAGGAATAATGTGCCTACTTCGATGGGTGGTGGTATTGATTAAGGGAGAAAAGCTGTGTAAAGCACTTAGCTCTAGGAGTGGCAGCTAGAAAGCCCTTAATAAACTAGCATTATTATTGTCCTCACATGCTGGTGTCCTCACAACGGCTAACATTTACATCCCATTCTGAGGGCTTTGTATGTATCAAACC
>PVJX010027517.1:0-24844 GCA_004027295.1 Dolichotis patagonum | reverse complement strand
CATGTGCACGAAAAGTCCTTGGTTTAAAGCAGAGTGGCTAGAGCATATACTTTTTGATAGGGTTAATAAAAGAAAATGTTATCTCTGATGGAATGCTTGAAATGGCTGCCACTACAGATATTTATATTGTGATAAAACCTGATAATTTCAAGTACTTCTCAGAGAAAGGTAACACATAAAATTAGCAGATAATATAGGACAGCATCATTCTGGGACTTTATCTGAATCCACTATCAACTATCTACAAAAGGTTATTAATTCTCAGTGAAATTTTTATCATTCCAAGTCTAAATGAAAGTGTAAATACATAGAAATAAGATGAAATTGTTTATAAGTATTTAAAATTTTCTTAGTTCCTCCATAATCTCTTCTTTCTGAGATGAATTCTTTCCTTTTTTTCTGCTATTAGACTATTTATTGTCTTCTGAGAATATGCTTTTACCCAGGAACTCTTTTTCTTTTGCCACCTTTTACTTGGAAAAAATTGACATTATATTTCACTGTGACATGAGGCCAAAGTTTGGCCCTTCTTGGCCTCCACACATTGGATGGCTTCTGACATGTCAAAGAAAGGTGCTAATGAGTGAGCAGCAAGACCCTGTACCTACTGCTGAGGTTGACAGTGAATGTGATTTAGCTGTACAAGAAAGTAGTGGATCATTATAAGCTGCCTCCCTTAGTGAAAAAACCATGGCCCCTGACTGTCCAACCCACACTGTGTCCCAGAGTGTTCCTTTTCTGCCATGTCTTATGACATACTTTCTGCCTAGCACACCTTTTGTTCTATTCTGGGTAGTGTACGTAAATGTCTGAGGGATGAACCAATAGATGAATCAATAGATGATTTTAGCCCTCCTGTCTGCTGAGACACCCAAGGCCAAATAATGCAAATAAGAAAATAAACAGAACTCATCAGTGGTGGGCAGAGTAATTAAAACTGTATTGGTTTCGGGAGGCATAGGAGCCACAGGAATTCCGCAACCACCATGTGTATGAGTCAATTCAATTATACTGCTAGTTCTCTGATTTGAGTGGTTCTAATTTGCCTGCTAAAGGCATTCAGCGTTTTCCCCAAAGTCTCTCTCCCTGGTTGCTTCTGTCACACCCTTCAAAGGACAGCATCAGAAAGTCCCTATACCAGTCCGAGCTGCAGATGGTGCTGAGGGTGCTGCCAGCACTACATTGCTGATCTCAATTCTGTCTCAGAGTTTTGCCCTCTTGCTACAAGTCACCAAACTTGTCGATTTCGGTTTTGTCTATAGAACATTTCCCATCCCCTGCTGCCACTATGAATTTCATGACCTTCCTCGGGCTACCACTTTTGAAAATGGCCCCCGAAGATGTTACTCTTCCTTATATTTCTTTTGTTTAAACACAGTTTCAGGCCTTCCCATGTGTTTCTAATACCACAGCTCAGTCCAAATAACGCCTTTAGCCCCGCAGCTGCCTCCTCCACAGCTGCCTAACTGTCTCGCTAAGTGGTTGCTGGACCATTGTCTTCGGCCAGGGACCACTACACCTCTGTCCTTAGGGACACAGAAGCACATGGACTCCTTGAAGTTCAGCCTCAATACTTGAGACCTAAACAGAAAGATCCTTCCAAGCCTTTAATACTCACTAAAAATAATTTTTAAGTCTTTATTTGGAATCTTAAGATCTCTTTTCAAGGTGACTGAGAAATTAAATGACCAGTGAAACTTCATCTTAGTGCACGTAGGTGTCATATTGTCCATGGGCCAAACCAAAGCTGTCACATGATTGTGCACCTGTCTCAAAAGGAGCATTCCAGGTCACTCTGTGATACCACATGACATGCAGAATATGGTCCAGTTAGATGTTGACCTTCTGAGAGAGGCTTAAATTGTTTTTTTAGATATTTCCAAAAGTTTTAATGTCACAGAAACAAAGTTGTAAATTGGTGTGGATATGGAATGAGTTTGGGATTTAGTGACAGGGTTATGGGGAAAGGGGTTCTCTGGTTTAAGAAGGGACAAGAAGCATAGGTTTGTGATTTACCCTGATGTCTGGAATTAAAGGGTGAATTCCAGGCTTTGTGTTCCACCTTGCCCCACCCTAACAGGGAAACTGCCAGTGAGGAGGCACATCCTGAGCATGACAAGTCCTTTGGCTAGAACAGCGCCTGAGAAGCGATCAGCTACAAACCACCAGGAAACTGGGCTGTCTGCATTAATGGGAATGAATGACTCAGTTATGAGAGCGTCAAGGGAGGTGCACCCTAAATCAACCAGTTTATAAACTGAAAAAGGAAATTTTGTTGAAAGGGAGGTCATATAAAAGTACTATTACAAGGGCAATCTTTTATTGTATGTATGTTATTTAAGAATATTTGTATCTTAGATTACACATGTGTTGTCGTTTGGATTTACAGTGGATTTCACTTGAAAGCAATGAATTGAGAAAATATATTCAGTAATTTTGCATCACAAGAAGTTTAGCGGGCATACAGGGCAGAGGAAAGAGGCTACAGGAGGTATTAGAAGGAGCTGAATTAAAACCGAAGATGTTAAGGAAAAACAAAATGACAGATGAACTTGGGAAAAGTTAAACTTTGTGCTATTCCAAAATCAAAACATATAGCTATTCCATAAGTGTATTATATATTTGCAAGTTTTAAATGGCAGTCTGCTATTATGGTGCATGGCTGTGATCCCAGCACTCAGAAGGATCAGGCAGTATAGCTGTGAGTTTGAGGCCAGCCTTAAATACAAAATGAGATTCTGTCTTAAAACAAAACAAAACAAAACAAAACAAAGCAAAGCAAAGCAAAGCAAAACAAAACAAAACAAAACTCTAAACAGCATTTAAAATGATGGTAATAGTTTCTTCCCTGCTTTTAGAAGAGACTGAAAGGGCTTTTCTTTTCTCCTGGCATTATGATTTTCCTCTGGGACCTTGTTAATCACCAGAACTCCCTGCACTAAACAAAGCAATAGTCTTTTTTCCTATAAAAATACTGTCTAGTTAGACTTCCTCTAAAAATACTGTCTAGTTAGACTTTTTTAGACATCCAATTTTTCCATACCCACAGGATATACTAATTTATACTTGCAAAAATTATTTTCTAAATGTTGAAATATGTAATGAACGAATAGCAGTTCTACTCACCTTGCCAGCCAATTGAGAATTTGATTACCTGCATCCAAGTGACATATCCTGTCTGCATGTTGCAGGGAATCTTTGCAAATGCTATTTTGAGGCAGAGTTTGAGATAGAGGCTGACAAGCTGGAACTCCAAAGGCAACATTAACGTTAATATACTGTCAGCAACATAATTCAATTGGCATATTTCTAAGCAAACACAGGATCTGTTCTGTTATTTCATTTTAAAAATATTTGTAGGCTACGTCCACTGTGCAAAGTTATTCCATTTTGAAATACATAAAAATTCAGTTTCAGTGTCCTCAAGGAGTCTGTAAGCACTAAGTTCTTAGATTCAGATAGTCCAAAGTATTAATTTCAAATTTGCTAGTACTAGTTGTGTATTGTGATAAACTTGCTTTAAATCTCAGTTGTTTCTGAGTATGTGAAAATGATATGAATGGCCTGTTTAGAACTATTGGGGAATAAAAATAGCATTGTGGTATGATACAAACTGGTGGGTACTGGGGCTGAACGTCATCTAACAGATGGGTCAGCTCATGAGAATGTTATGTTATGTCCTCATCTACCTTATTCAGCAGTTCTGGCACCATGTGACTTCCAGGCCTTCCCAAAAGTCAAAATGACCAGGAAAGGAAAATGTTTTGAGTTAATTAAGGACATCTTCACAGTCACTACATTGCAACTAAAGACACTCACAAGAGGTCCTCCAGGACCACTTCAGAAACTGACAAGAAGGATGAGGTAAGTAAGCGGGAGTATTTTGAAAGAGATTAAAGGCAATACATCTTTTACTATATCAAAAGTTTTAAACATAAACATTCATCACATTTTTCAATCAGACCTTATGTGTTGGTGCCTGCATGTATTAACCCTTCAGTAAAAATAAAATATATATTCAAGTCTATTTTCGAGTATATCTGTCTATATAATATTCAATATGTGTATATACAAATGTATACTATGTATGTGAAAAGTGTGTGTTCATATGACACCTTAGATGATAGTCTAAAAAGTGAAATGGTTAAAAAAAAACTGTGGCATGCAGGGGACCACCTGGAAGGCTCGCCTTGAAAGAAGAGCAGTTATCTACATTTTGGCTACCTCTGTCCCTATTTCCACATATTGATAAAGCACAGAGCTGGCAAGGACTTTTCCTGATCACCTCAACTGGTTTTAAGCCATGCAAGTCAGTCGAGCTGAGGTGCTGACATACAGTCTTTGAAGCAAATTGCCCTGCCCTGTGGCTCCCAAAAAACCTGTGTGAGCCAGGAGGGAAGGAGAGCAATGCTCCATGATATCAGCTGGAATCTCGCTAGAGATAAGAGGCTGTGACTTCTCAAGGCATAAAAAAATCACACAGTAGAGCTGAAGCACTGACCCCAAAACATTAGTTACTGCCTCAGTTGAGGTATGCAGATGACTTTTTCTCCATATCCTCCTCTCTGCATATTGCAGGCCATCCAACTAGACCAGCTCACGGCACTCACGTATTTCCCCTACTCTCATCATCCTTCATTCCTGAGTCACTCCCATCTTCAGGAACTAATCAAACCTGGGTTTGGCTCAGGTTAGAGACCTTGGTTTCAGTTAGTCATCACACTAGCTGGCCTTAGGACCCCTTTGGCTCCTCACAACTACAAATATACCTTAGTGTCTTTGTTCTCTCAATGGGTTGCACTGGAGGTGGTAAGTTGGAATTAATGAACTGGAATTTCAATAAGATTAACTTTCCAAATGTAAATTGCCTAGACAGTGTTGGGGACCAGGAAGGGCTCTCTGTGGTGGAGATTCAAAGGAAGAAAAATAAGGGATTCACAATTATAAATATTTAGAAAATCTTCATAGACTACTTCGCTAAGATCTAAAGGAAAAAATAGTAAAAATAAGTGAAACAAATATTTAGAGGTAGATTGAATACTGAGAATAACAAAAGAAACTGAATTTGGAGGCCTTATGCTTACTAAGATAGATGGTATTTGCTCACACCTAAAACAAGGACATAGGACTCCGAAGGTGCTAGTCTGTGCAAGACAGTTTCCATAGCATGTGTGAGGCCCTCGGTTTCATCTCCAGTAATGTAAAATCAACCAACCGAACCAAAAACCTACACCACACACATTGACAGAATCTGACTACTAACAGACATTTATAAGTTAAACTTATCTCAGTGTAATATATAGGCACAGTAGAATATTATTCAGCCATAAAAAATAATAAATTCCTATCATTTGTGGCAAAATGGATAAGCCAGGAAGATATTACTTTAAGTGATATAAACAGCAGGAATAGAAATACAAATACCACACGTTTATATCTCTATGTATAATTTTGAAATGTTAATCTCATAGAAATAGAGAGTAGAACCAGAGGCTAAGCAGGATAGAAGAAAGCAAGTATAGATAAGAGTTAGGTTAACAGTAAAAACAGGCACAGAAAAAAGGACTAAGTCTTAACATTGTGTAGCAGAGTCACATGACTATAGTTAAAAGTAATTTGTTGGATATTTCAAGATAGCTAGAACAATGGCTTTTGACTGTTCTCAACATAAAGAAATAATAAATGTTGGAAGTTTTATATATATATATATATACACACACACATGCACACACATTACTTTCATTTGATCAGTGTACGTTATATACATGTGTTAGATTAGTTTGTATAGTGCACACCATAAATATGTGCATTGATTGTAGGTACTGACACATACTTGAAAGACTAAACCTTTCTTGATTTCATTGGTTAAAAATTTAAAAGATAAATAATTTTTAAGCAATGGAATTTTTTTCTGCTCCAAATATTAAGTCCATAGATAAAGGAAAATGTAAAAAAGATGTACTTCAACTCTGCTCTTTTTAAAGAACAAATTTAATAAAGACTTATAGAAATTAGAAATTTATAAATGCATCTATTTTGCACTTCATTAATGATCTCAAAGATATTTTTATAGGATATTCTGATTTTTGCTATTGACTTTGAGATATTAATAAGGATTTTGAAATGAGTTTTTATGTTTCATCATGGTTTTTGTTAAAGTATGAGGATATATCAAAGGTGTTGATTTATGATTGGACTGCTGTTTGGATGCAGTTCATATAACTGCTTTCCTTGGGAGAAACAATATTCTTAAATTTGATGTGGACTTTGCTATGTGGTGGAATATTATTGAATATTTTCTTATCAGTTATTTTCAGTGAGTTGTGAGAGATCACTTCTTCCATACTATTTTTTAAGAGATAAAAATTAGGAAATGCATGGTCATCCAGGTTGAGTACCTGCTTTAAATATTTGATGTCACTATAAACATGGGTGCATATATATCACTGTGGTATGATGTTTAAGTTCTTCTAGGAATATCCCCAGAAGTGTAATAGCTGAGTCAAATGGGACTTCCAACCCCAACTTTTTGTAGAATCTCCAGACTGACCTCCACAGTGGTTGCACCAGTCTACACTCCCACCACCAGTGCAGAAGAGTTCCCTTTTCTCAGCAGCCTCTCCAGCATTTGTTGTTGGTGGTTTTTTTTTATCCTGGTCATTCTTTCTGGAGTTAGATGAAATCTCAGTGTGGTTTTAATTTGCATTTCTCTAATGACCAATAAAGCTGAATGTTTTTTCATCTATTTATTTGTCATCTGTATTTCTTATATGAGAATTGTACAATCTAAATTCCCATCAACTGAGGAATGGATAAAAGAAGATGTGGTATTTTTATACAATGGAGTACTACTCAGCTATAAAGAATGATAACATTGAGATATTTATAAATAAATGGATGCAACTCGAGATCATACTCATAAGTGAAATAAATCAAACTCACATGTGTAAATATTGTATAGTCTCTCTAGTGTAAGAAACAGTAAGAGCACATAAGATACAAAAAACTCAATAAATACAGTGAAATGATAAGAAGCTGCTTAAAGGGTAAAAATAACGTCTCAGGCAAAATGAAGAAAAAGAAAAAGGAAGGGAAAAAAAGAATATCTAAAATTATATAAACACACTTAGGATACCTAAGATGATTGTGCTACAAATTCTGTAAGTTCTTGGAACAAAATAGTTAACAATCATAGGATTGGAACAATTGTGCATATTATTGTATGGTGATCTGAGGAACTCTTGAAGATCATTATGTAAAGTAACAACCCTAGTTATGCTCATACCACCTTGTTTTGAAGGCCTATATTGTCAGTGGTTTGGGCTCCTTGCTATTGTTACATATTTGTCTTTTTTGTTTTGTGTTTTTCTAGGAATTTGTTTTATTTTTCCCTCTAATATAGAAAGGATAGTTATACATGTACAGACTCATACATACATAGAACTTCTCCTAAACAGTTTATGAGAATCGATTATATAATGCATGATGAAATGAATAGTTACTTTGAAGAAAAAGAAGACACTAAGGTACCCAGTGCTGATTCCATAGCATCATGCTGTGAAATCCAGCAATACTATTATTCTTTGTTCAGATGATTTTAGTTTGTTTTGTATTGTTTAATTTCAACACACATGAAAGTATGGACAGCTATTTTGAAGAGAACTAGAGACATTATGACAGCCATTGTTGACTTCCTTATTGTCTGGTTTTGAAGACCTAAAATACCTTCATCATCCTGTTCTGATAAGTTTAATACTATTTTGTTTTATATGAATTCGTTCTATGTGAGGATATGGACAAGTATTCAGAAGAAAACAAAAGACAGTATGATAGACAGTGAAGATCTCCTGTTGTTTTGCTTTGAAATTTGTGTCTCTTGTTTTCTTCTTATCTGTTTTGTTCTGTTTTATTATGTTTAATTTTACCCTCTTGAAAATACAATTAAAAAATAAATAAATAAACATTTGATGTCCCTGTTAGAACTCTCTACTGATACGAGTTTGAGAGCAGAAACTGAATACAGGGTTAATTTACAGAAAGTGACATTACAATTCACAGAAAGTGACGTTACAATTATTCTATTTCAAATTGAACAGCAATCTCTGAGCTCTTATACAATTTTATAGAGTTAGCTCTAACTTTGGACTCATTTACTCAGAATTCCCAAAGCTGAATCTCTAGATGACAGATTACTTAACTCTTCTTCATTGCTTTTTGCACTTTTTCCCATTGTTATTTAATCAGGCCAGTTAACCTATCTAAGAGTGAGTTTGTATTTTCCTCCTTCCAAAATAACTGTAGCAGCAGTCCAAAGACAAAACAACAAACCAAAATGAAACAACAGAGAATCAATTCTCTATCTTAGTCACATTGTGAAAAGACACAGTATTTTTGCAGGTTATAAAATTTAAATACCTCCCTGCTATTTCTCTCTGCTATGTAGTCCTTTGACGTGTCTTTCAGATTTAGCTTATTCTTCTGACCACATTAAGCCTCCCCTGTCTTCAGTTCATTAGCTGGTAAGGTGACTGTCGAAGGCACACTCCAGCTTGCTTTGCTCCAGAATTTAGTAACCTTCTGTTCCTCTCTGATTTTCAAGGTCATCCTTGCTCCCACTCTATCTCCCAACTCAACTCCCGCTGAGCCTAAGCCTACCACGCTCACACACATGAATGCCCATCTACCTGTCCACCCCAAGCCACTCCACTCTGCTCCTCTGTACATGCCACTCCGAGGGTCCTTCTGCTTCGCTGACTCCCACTGCTGACAGTCTGGAAGGAGCCACTTTCACCTCCTGCTATATAATTACAAACCTTGCGTCAAGTTCAAATATTGAGCCAGTCCACCCTATTTGAGGCAGCCTCCTCAAATACTGAAGATTATCTTGACTTTTCCCTTTTGTCAAATCAGTTTGCAAGCAAGCAAAGATAGAGCACCACAAAGTGGTACTTAATTGTATTCTGATTGTTTTATGAACAGTGGAGTTCTGAGATTTATTTTCAACCATAACACTTTGTACATACTATTTATTTTGGAGTAATGAATTTATTATGGTTCTCTTTAAAACTTTAAATATGTTTGAGTTATTAACAATCCTAGTCTCATTTTTACATGATTTGCATGAAATAGATGCCACTTTAAGGATCCTTCCACTTCACTGACTCACACTGCTGACAGTCAGTGAAAAATAAATTATGTAAAACCTAGAAGACTGAATCAATCTTTGAGATGCAAAAGTACCTTTCAACTTGAGTCTACACATCATATTCTTTAAAAAAGATATACATGAGGTATTCTGAAGAAAATGATTTAAAGGATATAGAATAAAAACCTACACTTACACTTTCACACAATCCAAGTACATCAGTGCTGAAGAGACAAGACAGACTATAAATAGAAAAAAGCCCCGAGGGCAGCAGCTGCAGGTGCCAAACAAAGAACAATGTAAAAACAAGAAAGGACTGTGGGACTATGTGCTGATCATTTGAGTTTCTCTACAGTAGAAAATTACAGTAGAAAAATTCATACCACAAATACTTAGTGAACCCTTATATGAAGGAAATGCACTGTCTAGACAGTTGGGGGTTCAGAAAATAAGCTAATGCAACAATAGACACAATGTATATTTATATATAAAATACATGCATATAATAACTATACAGAAGAATAAACATTGAAGACAGAGTATGCAAATGAATCTAATAATGTATAATTGATATTTCTTAAAACCCATCATGTGACATGAGTTGTGCTGAGTACCTCACATATTTCGTCTCTTGATCATTCCAGCAGTCCTAAAAGGTAAGTGTTTTTTCTCTTATTTAAGAGACAGAAAATTTATCTGGATTCCTCAGTTATAAATAATAACAGTATTAATAACTGTAATGATAACATAAAAACAGTATGTAACTTACTATAGTAAATAATATAGTATTATAGTAAATAATATACTATTATAGTATCAGAGTAAATAATAACGATAAGTCATGGCAATCTGATTGAAGTCCAATTCTGACTGACTTGAAACCCCATCATATATGGTCTCCTGAAATATCAATGCAGAAGGAGTTGTTATTTCTTCCTGAAAATGAGGAAGTCTCTCGAGGGAAGGGGCCCTTACCACGTGATTAGAAAGGTCAGGTGTATTTTGGCAGATGAAAACAGAAACAAAAGAAGTTCTCTGGACTTCAATTTGGAAGGTAAAGCACAACAGTGGGATTAACGGTGTATAAAAGAGTAACAGTGACAGATTTTTCATTATTGTTGGTAGGGGACACATGTATGTAAGGGCAAAAGTTTAAGTTGGTGGAAGATTTGTCACTGAACAGCACTGTTCAGAATTCAGTCTTTATTGTGTGAATAGTGGCGAGCCACAGCAGGTGCTGAACAGCAAAACATAGTCTGAGTTATTTCTCATTGTATTGGCAGGTTGGAGGATGCTTATGAGGAGGTTAATGAAAATGATACGAAGTATTTAGAATGAGATATGGGCGGGTATTGAATTAAAGTTACCCAAGGACATACATCGGATAGGAGAGAGATTTTCTGAGGTAGGCTAACTAATATGATATGTTGAGAGATGGAGAAGGGAGAGCTAGATTATCTCAGATAGTACCACTGTCAGGGTTAAGCAGCAGAGATTCTTTTCTAACTTCAAGCACTAGAAAGGCCTGCCGTGACCCTCTGCTGAGGGTGTAGAATCTGCAGAGCTAAAGGGGACACTGAGTGTTCACTTCCTCTTCCTAGCCATGCTCTGAGTACCTGGGCCCTCAGAGTCTCTGGTTTAACTTCATCCAAATCTGTTGCTGAGGTCTAAGTATCCTCTTGCCAACCTCCTCCTCTTCAGAGAAAATGAGACTACTGTCTGTGTATCTTTTGGCCTGAAAAATGAAGGTGGCCAGCTCTCTGGGGGACAGTTAACAGAGATTCAACATTAGGAATAGGAGTCCATACACATGAGAGTGGGTTCTTTTGGGTTACTGCTTTGGGTAATTGGGAGGGGTCATTAAACAATATGATGACAATCACAGGAAAAGCACGTTTGAGGGCAAAGAGAGTAACTTGGCTTGAAACACTATGAGATATCCAATGATGTCCTTCAGGTAGTTGGAAATAGGAAATGGACTTCAGATGTGGGTTAAGGAAGAGAAACAAAGAGTTGTAAATACACAGAGAATAAAAATGTACACAGCAAGGCAGATTGTTCACTTTATTTTTCAAGAAGACACAATGATAATGGGATCAAAAATGATCAAAATATTTCTGTATGTACCAATTTCCCCAAACACCTGTGACTATTATGTTTCACAAACATCTACTAATAGAAAAAAGGGAGAAGGTGATTAAGGATAAAACAAAATCTTGGTGAGTGGTTATATTTCATGGGTGATCAAAACATAAGGAAAATCTGGGCAGTGTAGAAGAATTGGACCAGTATATCTTTGGGTAATCCTGCCATTTGATGCCGTTTCCTTTCAGAGAGTGTAGAATACTAAGTTATGGGCTATTCCGTAAGATTTACAACAATTGTAATAAAAAAGGAATAAGTGTTAACAGATGAGAGAATTCAATTTTTCTTAATTCTGAGAAATACAAGGATGTGACTGTATGAGAATTTTTACTCATTTTAAACACATTTATGCATATCTGTTAGAAAATAGAGAAAGCTCAAACTATAGGATCCATAAAATGAAATATAAAAACTTATAGTTACTCTGCTGTCTTTCTTGGTCACATTGGATGCAAAACAGAAAACAGATGTCCTCTCAAGAGACAGAATGATCAGGGTTTTGCCAAAGGCAAATGACAAGTTAATTTCACTATGTCTTTTAAATATCCAGAAAGGTAGCTGGGGGTCTTTTATCCTGTTTAATCTTTGGAGATAGATTCTACCGAGTGGTGAGAGCCCATTTTGGTGACAGCTGATCATTATTGTGACTTCCACAAGAAAATAGAGGCACTTTGTTTTAATCACTATCAATACTACAAACTATTTGAGTTATAAATTTCTCTAGAAATTCTTACTTTCTTTGTAAAAACAACCTATTAATTAATTCAGAGTTTATTAAGAAAGTTAAAAAGTCTCCTTAAAGTTGGCTCAGATAGTCTCTGAAACAGACTGGAAGATCCTGATAACATTCTTTTTGAATTATTAATGTTTAGCATATGGTTCTGCATGAAAGATTTTTTAACTGAAAGAAGCAATGACAATTCCTGATTAAGAAATTTCCAAATAGATTGCAAAAATTATCATTTACTTTCATACTCACCAAGTAGGCCTTAAGATTTCCGATTTGACTGAATTTTAGATGGGCTTCCTACTGGCTCTAGGCACCAATTTCCACATCTTGAGTGTATTTGCTTAATAGAAAACAAAAACTAAAATCTTTGTAAGTATTTTCTCTGCCTCTTTGAAATCGAATTCTCTTCCTCTTGTTTATCCCAATGTGGTAGCCTATCCCAATGTGGTAGAACTCTGGCAGGCTAAGGCAAGAAAATTTTGAATTGAAATCTAGTCAGGAATATTTATCAATTTAGCAAGATGCTGTCTCAAAATAAAATAGGGCTGGGGACACAACTCTGACCTTGAGTTCAATTCCCTGTACTGAAAAAATTTAAAAATCAAACAGTTCTCTTCCTTTGCTTGTATTATATAACAAGGTTTTCATTTCTCTCCCAAGGACCTGGAGGTTACTGTTAGGGTTCGATGTAGTGTCTTCCTGTCTCTGTGGGAAGGTAGGACTCTAAACTCAGTGGGTACCTTGCTCCTGGGTATAAAACTATTTCCTGACTGAAGATAGGAGAATAAAGCCAGTTGCTAAGCACTCATGACCTACCTCTCTCCACCTACACTCAAACCTCTATGTTTTGTTTTATTGAGCTGTGTACACAGATATGATTCATACAGTCTCTTTTATTCCTTGCTGTATTATCTGAACAAGATCGATACCAGTTTTCTCTTGTTGGTAACTGACTTTCTTGAACAGCACAGATGTGATCATTGGTGAGCTCAGTGACAACACATTCCAAGGAGTGCATGAAAATAGATAAATATATTGAAGAGTAATTATGAACTAAGGGACTTAGGACAATAAGTGAAGTTATTAAAACTCTCTTTTAAATCCTTTTTTCGTAACTCTAAAGTTTCAAATACTAACATTTTAAAAATCATGCATATGTCAGTTCTACAAAAATGAAAGTTTCATTGCAGAGACTTAGTATTTTTATGTATTTCTAGCTCTTTAGTGAAATCTGTTGCACATATTGCATCCTCATTTAATCTTTGTTCAATCAAATACTTATGCAATAATACAATGTAGAATAATTATTACATTGTCTTAGTCTGTTTTCTGTTGCTAACATTTAAATAGAACAGACTTGATGAGTTATAAAGAAAAGGGGTTTATATTTCCTACATTTCTCGTCCAACTTCGAGGGGACACATCCAATGCTGGCCTTGCTGACAGAGACCCAAGGTGATACAGTGCAGCACATGTCAAGAGATAGAGAGCACATATGTAAATGTGTCTCTTTTTGTCTCTCTCCATCTCCTTATGAAGCCACCAGTGTTCAGGGACAGTGACTCCTCCCTGAAAGCCTTATCTACACTTAACCGCTTAACAGTTTACCCGGAGCATCACTCTGGCAGCCTGTTGGTTTATGTATTGATTATTCTGAGTATTGCTCAGACAAGTGCCATTTCAAGCAGTCAATTCTTATATTGAACAATTTTGATAAAACTTTCATTTTTGTACTTCTTGTTATCTTAAAAAATTAACAAAATGTAATTTTGAGTCATTTTGTTTTTAAACAACTGGACTGGTTAGTGAGTGTTATGGCTTATATCTAGATTTCCTCCCAAGGCCTCATGTGGTCCTAAGAGGAGATTTTCTGAGATGACTGGTTCTAGAGAGTGTGATGCTGGGATTAAGTGTGTGATGCTAGATGTGTGTGATTACTGTGTTAGTCCACACTAATATGGTTTGGTCTAGTTCTGGGTGTGGATAATGGAGATACCCATCCTGGGTGTGAATGCTGCCCACCCTAAGCCCGCTGCCACCATTTGTCACTTGCTATTTTTCTGATTTGCTGATTTCTGCCCATCACAAACTGTTTCTCCTCTTGCCTCTCTTCCATGACACCCTGCCTTGGATCCATCCAACTATGAACTGAAACCTCTATGAAAGGTGAGACTAAAGAAACATTTCCTCATTAACTTTGGACATTAGGTATCTTGTCTCAGAAACTAAATAACTAAGGCTGATTTTGGTGCCAGAGAATTGGGGTCCTTGCTGTGACTCTACATGAATGTGTAGTTCAGGAGCCTTTGGAACTGACTTCTGGGAAGGGGTTGGGAAACTTTGGCGATGCAGGCTTAAGAAACAGACCTGGAAAGCTTTAAGCTGTACTTCATGGGAGATTCTGTTCAGAGTTTAGAAGGCCAGAATGCAGATAGAAATGCTGCTGGTAAGGACCAGGCTCAGGAGGTTTCTCTTGGGAAGTACTCTACTGGTTGTTGATGCGTGTTATGCTTTTGCAAAATATTTGTCTGCAGTTTACTTGTATCCAGTGACTTTGACTGACAATGAGATTAAGGGTAGGGGACTAATTAATCTTGCAGAAGAAATTTCAAGATGGCCTAATATTTAGGTAGTGGGATGGTTACTGTTGGGGTGTTTTTAACCAGATTTATGTTGAGAATCGTGAGTAAAGAGCTCAGCGGACTGATTTAAAATGTTTGAGTATGACCAGAAAAGAACTACCAGTAAAGTTATGGCCTAAAAAGATGGAGCAGAGGTGAACTTGGGTGCAGAAAATAAACAGGAGAGTAGAAGACATGGCCTGAGTATATCAGAAGAACCAGTAGGACTCCAGCATTTTCAGCCTCAAATTTCCAAAAGTGTAATATTTTGCTTTAATAAGAGAAGTCTCCAGAGCATCATGTTCCAGAATAGTGATACACTAGAGAGTTTGTACCTTGGGATTAGGTTCAGAGTGCTCAGTGATCCATTCAGTTAACTGAAACAGTCAAGAGAAAAGGAAACCTGGCAACAAATCTGAATGTCACCCGTGTGGTCATAGTTTTACTAGTTTTACATTCATTCAGAATGCAAAAGTTGTGAGATCAGGAAGACTTCCATGTGAATTTCAGAAGAAGCCCTGTGAGACCAGGCAGTGTGCCCCTGAAAGAGAGTTTGTGAAGCAGTGTGTGTTGGAAAAGTCAGGTATGTGGATCACCTGATGAAAGATGTAAGAAGTGGGCAAAATAGCCCACCAGAGAAGTCCTCAGAGTTATAACTATCAGCAGTTCATTTTGCATCTTGCCACAGATTGCCTTGGATGCAACGGACATGGAACCATAGGAGTTTGTATTTGCCCTGCTGAACTTTGGACTGCTTTGGTCCCATTCCTCTTTTTCTCCTTATTTGTATGCTTTGGAATGGAAATGTTTATCATGTGCCATTCCATGTTGGAAGAGTTTAAGTTTCTTTTCATTTCTACAGCAGCTTGCAGCTACGGGTTTGCCTTAAGTTTCAGAGGAGACACTGAACTTGTACTTCTCAGCAATGCTGAAACTGTTAGGACTTTGGCAACTCTTGGAGAGTGACTAAATGTATTATGCATAAAGAAATGAACATGAATCTTTTGAGAGGCAGGGGAAGAATTTTATGGCTTGTACCTATATGACTTCCCCCTAAAGTCTCTTGTGGTCATACAAGGGTTTTGGGAGGTGACTGGATCTACAGTGTACAATGCTGGGATTGTTGATGCTAGTATTAAGGATGTGTCCACTGATTGGTTTGGCATTATTCTAGGTGTAAGTGCTATCCAACCTAAGAGTGCATAGCTGGCTAGAAAATAAAGGACAGATATAGGGGTGCTGCCATTTCTTGCTACTTTACTGTTGCTGATTCTCTGGAGTAGTCTGTTTCTGCCTGAGAGTCCCCTCTGCCATGTCATTCTACCATGGAGCCAGCTGAATATGGACTGAAACCTCTACAAACTGTAAGCCAAAATATATCTTTCCTCCTTTAACTTTGGGTGTTGGGTATTTTCTCTCAACAACAAGATAGGTACTAAGACAGTGTTACTTCCCAAAGTCCCAATGCTAAACATACAGTCAGATTATATTCCCATTCTCCAAATATCTTACAGTGCTGTTTAAATTTCAATATACAAGCCTTTCTGAGATTTATTCTCAATGACAAAAGCTGAAATAACTTAAAAATAAAAATAAATTAGAATTTTATTATAATCCACAATAAAAAATTAATCAGAATTGGCATAGGTAAATGTAAAAAAATCACAGGCAAAAAATAGAGAAATTTTCCATTCAGGAATTCCAAATAACTTATGTAGCTACTGTTCTCATAAGAATTCAAGCCTAACTTTTCATTTCTTGAGTTGTATATAGTGAGTCTTGTCCAATCAGAAGGACAGACAGTACCTTTGCAGTAGAGAAGCATGATAAACTTTATCTCAGTGAGATAGTTAAGACTGGCATCAACAGTGACATCATGTTAATAATGTGTACTCTTGATACAATGTAGTGAAAGTAGCAATTTATCATTTAAGTCTCTCAGAACCCTGTGACCTTAGTCTAAACATTATCATTAGTTATATGGGAAACCCAAAGTATAAATATGGGAAATATATAAGATAGATAATTGGTAAAAAGGGAGATAAATCTCTTGCAAAAGGAAAGGGGGCCAAGAGACAGAAAGAAGGGGGGAGAAAGATGAAGGAGATTACAAAAAGAATTAAGATGCTATATATATATATATATATATATATATATATATATATATATATTCTAACTCCCCACAAGGAAGGTAATCATCATGTACTGCAAATATATACCAATAAAACATTAAAACTGAAAAAAAATCATATAGTCTCACATAAGGAACATTCAACTAACTACCTTCTGGATACTTTTTAAAATGATAAGGTAACCAAAAGTAAGGAAAATCTGAAAACTCTACCCAACATGAGCCAAAAGAGGCATACAATGTGGCATGCTGAGTAAAATCTTTCAAAAAAATGATGCTTGAAATATAACAGTGATACCTGAGTAGAACTTGATCTTGTGTTAGTAACAATGTTTAAGTATTTGCCCATTATTTGCACCATATTACTATACATATGCAGTACTATTTTTACTTCTGCTGATGTAAGATATTCTAAAACATCCCTCACAAATGTCACGTGCTAGAGCTGAAACTTTTGGACGGTGACTGGGTTATGGAATTCTTTAGCTGACTCACTGTTAGGGAGCGGGGTCTCTTTTAGATTTGCTTGTCCTCCAAAGAACCATGTGCTGAAAGCTTAGGCCCCAGCCCATGGCACTGTGGGGAGGAGACAGAACTTTAAAATGCATGGCCTAGTGGGAGGAAGTTAAGTCATTAGGGCTGCGTCCCAGGAGACAGAATTGGGACTCTGATCACTTCCAGTCTCTTGGTTCCCAGAAGAGGCTCTTTTGCCATGAGGTGAACAGGTCTGCCCTAGCACGAATTCCTGCTGAGATGTAGTCTGTTGCCACAGGCTCAAAGCAACAAGTCCCAGTGACCAGTGAAGAACTCTAAAACTCTGAGCCAAGACCAGCTTTTTGCATTATTACTGTTTTGAGGGTGTGAACCCCACTTCTGCTCTGCTGTCTGAGCAGCTTATTGGGCTCATAAACTCAGCACCAGTAACAATTTACAGGAATAGAATTTAGGAAGAGGACATTTTATTTGAATAGAGGGAAAAGGAGAAGATAGAAAGCTGCCAGGAAATGCTCTTTCTTCTTAATTTCCCGCACTGGGGAGCCGCAGCTTGCCAGACCATAATCACTTACCAGCTCAGAGGCAGGTTACTGGTTGGCTTGGCCCTCTAAGTTCCAACATGGTGTGGATCTCAGGAAATGCTCTTGCTCCTTGTTTCTTGGCCCTGGGTTGGCCACGGCTTACCAGACCCCTATATTGAAGCAGGGGACATTAGAAAGGAGAATATCCATGCACCTTTGTCCTCTGTTCCTTTTAATTTAGTTTTGGAAAATCCCCTTCTTGGTTGATATCTGGAACTTGTCACAACCTGATTGGTTCTCTGGAGTGTCACAGATGAGTCCCAGGCTGAAGGCCACCCAGGCATCATTGTCTACATACATTGTACTAGGTGGGCCTGCTTGCCCTTGTCAGGGCCTTATGTCTAGAATTTACAGGTTAGTTAAGGGAGACCTTACATCCAAGGTTGAATTAGTGTGTATTCAGTGCAGGAATACATTAACCTTAGAGTAGGGGATCTCTGTGCCATCTGTCACCTCTCTCTACTATGGAATCTCTATCTAAGTGGCCACCCCTTGCCTCCTGTAGTGACTGATTGTGTCAACTTGAGATATTTAGGAGCATAACTAAATCAGCTCAGCAATTCTACCCCTTAGAGTGTAAAAGATCCACTCTAGGGGGGTTCATCTCCTGGATGGTATAAAAGGGAAGGAAGAAGGACAGATGAGGTTCCATTCTTCAGAGGAGCTCTAGCCTTCGCCTTCAGCTTGGACACCATCTCCTGGCTTCTAGTGCAGACTTTGCAGCTTCTGCCTTGTATCCTGACTTCCAGCATAGATTCTTCAGCCTTCCACTGCTGACCCATCAGCCTCCTGGTGTGAATTTCATGGGACACTGTAGTGAACTCCAGACCTCGGATTGAATCCTTTGGCCTCCGGGTTGCAGACACCCCGTACACACTTCCTCATCTGACTCCGGCTGACTATAGTAAGCCAATCTTGTGATTTCTTATATATATTTGTTTACCTTGTATTTTCTTTCATAAAACCCTGTCTAATACACTTCCTTTGCATTTTACTGGAGGTAGGCAAAGGGCTGCTATCTTGCTTTTGAGCACCTGGACCCCTCAGTACTGTCAACTTTCTCTCTTGTCTTGTTAATTGCTTCCTGCATTAAAATTTTAACTCCTTCTAGTCAGAATCAGCCAGAAAGCCTAATGAGGTCCTTGTCTCAGACCTCTTGCCCCTGCATTGTTAAGTTGATTATCTCAAGTATTTTGTCACAGTGATAGAAAGCTAAATAACTATTCAGCATATTACCTCCCAAGAGTCCTCTAAATTTAGAAAAACTGAGAAAGATGCATACTAATTAACTAGAATTTCAATGATATGTAGTCTTTGTATAAAAAATGATGACAATAACACATATTCCCAAATATCTCTCTTCTCTTTTATTTGCATTGTAAGTGTTATAAATGTATCTTTTATTTATAATCCAATTTCTATCTTGTTTAATTAGTATCTGTTATCTTCTAAAGGTTTATACTATAGACATTATGTTTTGAAACCATAGTAAAAAGTTAGTATTCCAGGAGAATGATAAATTAAATATATTGTAGGATGAGTGAGAAGTGCCCCTTTCTTTGGTCCCGTGTTTTGAAATTAATCTTGCTGTGGGCATTGGCTTTAATGACATAAGACACATATATAGTATGCCTGTTGAAACAGTTTGAAATTCTCATCCTTTGGTTTTCTTTTGTGCTTCCTTTAGAACATTGAAAAAGATTCAAGTGACAACACATACCATTTAACATCCCTTCTATTGTTTTAACTGCTAAACAAGTTTTGTGCATTATTCTGTATATTTAACTATCAATCAAAATTTCTCCATTTTTCCCCTCTCACTCTTTCCTTGCATTTCTGTTTATTTTCTTCTTTCCTCAACAACCTTTTCTCTCTTTTGGTTCTCTGTCTGCAGAGTACTCCAGTTATCACAGTAAGTTCAGATGTTAAAATACTAATTTTAAGGAGTCATTAAGGAATAATAAAAAATTAAGAAAGTAGTGTAGAAACTTCCTGGGATTGAAGGTAGAGGAAGTATCTATCAAATTATTAAAACTAAGCATTTAAGCATTAGGATAATGCTTCCTTTTATATGTACTCTCTCTAGTAAAGTAAAAAAGCTTGATAATTTTGCCTTCTAAATGTGGAAACATATGATTAGGAAAAAAATCATAGCTGACTTCAGAAAGAACAATTGCAGTAGAGAGGTGTAAACAGAAGACACATGTTGATTGTTGAGTAATCTGTGAAAGGGTAAGAAAATGGCAAAGAAAGGTGAATATAGATGATTTTAGTAATTTGCATGAGCACTGGAGAAGAATTAATAAAAGTACAAATGAATAAATTAATATAATAATTGTGCTGCACCCTACTAGAATTACAAAATATTTTACTTACAAAGGCAGTGATTTTAATAGGTACATTAAACTTATTCAGTTCTTATTGAAGATTTAGGTGCGAAAATTCTAGGTTTTTCAGGATAATATCCTTAGTCCAATCATGAACTTACATTTTAAATTTCCAATTAGATATTGCAGAATTTTGTTCAAAAACAGACTAATGACTTGATAAAGAGCTTGTTGGGTGTGTGAGTCATGTGAATATTCTAAATGATGAATCTTTATGATCTCTTTCAATTTTAACAATTCATTATTTTATGGTTTTAGTGGTAATTTAGGCATAAAGTCTAATTTTATTCCTTAACTTTGTTTTCATTCTAATCATATTCTCAAGTTGTATAGGGGAAATCTGTTTCCTGACTTAGAGACATTTGGTTTTATTTTACTTAAGTGAGAATATTTTATAAAGTGAAATTTATGATTGCTATGCTTGAAACTTTAGATTTAGATACCTAAAGGAAAATTCAGATTGTTTAAAAATATCTAATTGTTTTGAGTTCTTAAGCTTACATTGTTTTAAATTTAGAGATATATAAGACATAATGGAATAAAACAAGTTGATAGTATTTAAACATTTAAAGGTAGCACCTGTTAAACATTATGTCATAGTCATACACATTTAGCACATAAAACAGGAACTGCTATCATTAGTGGGGAGAAATGGGACCATAGTACTGTCCATTTAACTTCCTCATTTCAGTTTTCCCCTAAACATACACTTGTACTATACATAAAACATACATACACACACACACAGACACACACATACTCACCTCTTTGGGCTCTGGGTTCTGCAGAACACCAACTGAAAATGACCAATTAACACTAAATATACAATGGGATGTAATTTATAATCAACTCTCAAAATAAGTGGTACTACTCAGGGGTGGAGGAGATTCATATTCACTGGGAATATTTTATAGTGTGTTTAATTTATCTATTCTTGTGAGACAAATTTCCCTAACACTTAAGAGGCTCATGTTGTGTTTTCTTTTAGCTTTGGTGGGCCAGGAATCTGAGCTCAGCTCGTTTGGGTTCTTTATCTCAGGGTCTTTCATAAGACACAAGGAGCGGAGTCATTCAATGTTCTATTGGTTCAAGTCATGCTCGTAATTTCTGATCTTGATCAGATTCCCTTCACTGTGGAATCTTGGACTGAGCACTTTCCTTCTTCTCAGGCTGTTGCTTGCCTCAATTTCTTTCCCCTTGGACCCTTCCAGAATGCAGCTGAGAATGTGGCAGCTGGCTTCATCAAAGTAAGCAACAGAGTAAAAGGACTATGCACAAGATGAAAGACAGCCTCCACAATATGAACAGAAGTCAACTTTTATAATCAGTGTCTTTTAAGCTTTATATCTGAAATATGTTTTGCTAGTTACAATCTTCAGGTGTTTTTTTTTAAATATTTAAGAACTGTTTCTAAAATTTTTCTTGAGAAAATTATTACTCTTTATACTTTTAAAATTTCATTTTCTATATCTATGCGTTATGGGCTATTTTATAATCTCAAGTGTGTGTTTTGGGGAAGAGCAATAGGGAGTTAAGAAGAGATGTGATGTCTTTAGACAAAACGTCTCGCTGCATTTAAGAGTAATCATGTTTCTCTGTGTGAGGTGTACTCATGACTTTAATTATTCCATGATATTGAGCCCCAAAATCTCAGGCTGATGGAGAGCCAGAACCATTACCTGAGGTACCTACTTCACATTTTAGAGAAAATTATCATAAAAACAGGAAAACCTGAGAGCAAGTTAGTATGAATTGCATGTCGTATGCATTAGATGATGTAGAAAGAACAGCTGTGAGCAATAGGTAACTGATACTAAGCCATCTACTTGAAGAGTATGCAAGCAAGGCACATTTTGAAAAGTGAGTTTTCCTTGCATATCTCTTACTGAATTCCACCCAGAGGATTTCTAAATGTGAGACGATGAAATTCTTCCAGAAACACTTCAGTAATTATGGCTCATTTTCTACAGTAGAAACAACAGCAAAAAAAGGGAAGGCTATATTTTTCTAAAAGTAAGAAAAGAGAGCACTGGATAAATTCAGCATTTGTTACTTTTCATCTAATATTGCTATGAAAACATCTGGAATCACAGGTTGAAAGGTAGTGCTAGGCTTTCAAAGCTTTTTTGCCACTGAAAGAAGGAATTATTTCAAGAACAGAAATCCATTAGATAGGACTCTCTGAAAGCTCTAATATATTATGTGAGTTTAGTCTATATTTTATTGACTTTTACTTTCACTTTTTTTCTGTATTTGTACCATGTTTTCCCATGTTTGGAGCTTTAAAAAGCCATCATTTACTCTAAATCCCTACTAGCCATTACTGATTCTACAGAGGTGCTACTACTACCTTCTCAACGGGTGTGGTGAGCATTCTCTTTAGCTAAAGACTTTGCCCCATCTCTTCTTTCCCATCCTCTACTCAATGATACCACCACTATCACCACTTTTATCTTTTCAAACTTTTCCCCTTGGCTTTCTCCTGGACTCTCAAAAAGCCACTCTAATACATTATACTTGTTCCATATTGAAAATTGTCTGGCCAGCATTGGAAATTATTTCCCTGTATGATTTTCCAAAAAGTGTTCCCCATTTTTACCTTTATTGGGGAAACTAGCTCCAAGCAGTCGCACTTACCCTATTAATTTGGACAGTAATGGAGCTTCCTACTTCTCCAAGATCTAACTGTATGATGCACAGCCTTTTAAAATTACAGGTTTCTTACACCTTCCCCTGTGTACATACAAGATTATAGATTCTGCCTAGGGTCAGGCATGGAAGACTGATTACAATCTTCAGTGCCATCACATTTTAATGCATGGTACTCTCATTTGTTAGGATAGGGGACATTCCAGTACCTTCACAGGTTTCTGGCTTTCTCATATCTTACACTATAATTAAATTATGTAGAAGAATAGCCTAAATTAGTTAAAGTGTCTATAATCATGCTTTCTATTTTCCTCAGAGTCCTACAATGGCCACTTTTGTAAAGTTAACTTTGGGAGAAGTCAATCAGGAACACTTTCTAAGCCCTCCTGTCTCTTTTTCATTTTAAAGAATAAAATCTGTAGATTTAAACACTACACTGGATGACTCAGACAACCAGCAAATCAAGAGAGATAAATGCCAAAAATGAAAAGTATTCTGAGAAAGAAAAGTTGAACATAAGCTATAGTCAACAAGAAAATGTCACAGTCAAAGTAAAGTTTGAGATACACATGAGGAAGAGCAGTTGAGAAAGAGCACCATGGTGCCAGGCAAGAGGAATGAATAACTACATATATTTATGCTATTGGGATTCTTAACTATAATATATAAAAATTGCCCATTGCCCATTATGATAAAAATATTTTTGTTCATTCTTAGATAATTAATGGCTTTACAATTGTGTAGCCTGTTTTAAAATTGTTGAGTTGAACATTTTATTGTAAGAAAAGAGAATCATATTAGCTCACTCAAGATTCTCATTTAGGACATCATATCATACTTTTGCATAATGATTATTGGTATAGTTTTGCCATGTGAGACAGCATATAATGGACTGGTGATGCAAGTAGTAAAAAAGAATTCACCACAGCAAGGATAAATCATAGATTACTCCATTCAGGATACTTGTCAGTGGTGACAGCAGGAGTATTTCCTAGAGAGGAATTGCATCCTCAGGGTGAGAGATTAGGGTCTTTTATAACACTTTGAGGATTTAGAACAAGGATCAAGGTAGCAAATTTTCAAAAGATTATGTTTTTCAGTATCATTTTTCACATTGTAGATTTTTCCAGAGCACCTGCATTGTGTCTCAGATTATCATTTAGAGTTGTAGTTTTCCTCTGATTTACAGAGAGTCTTTAACTTTAGATAAAGGAGTGATAAGGAGGTCTCTACATAATCTCATGTAGAGACTATGGGTGGATACTTATTGGGTGGAATAAATGGGGCTTACCTCAAATAGACCAAGAAACCTTAAGACTTGTTTTTACCAGTGTTGCTATCTTTTGACTGCCTACCTAGGGAGATGGCTTTCCTCTGAGTTTGCCTGTTAAGAGTTTTAACCTATTTTGCTGTCAATAGGCATCCACTGCATTTTTAAAAGTCTCATCCAAAATATTAATTCTTTATAAAACAATAGAGTCAGTTTTCAAGATAAGACAATTGATTTTTAAAATTTTTATGTTTTAAAAATACATGCTTGTAGTACATAATGATTGTATTCATTGTGTGGAGCTGGTATGTGTACATAACACTTCTTAATTCTTTTTACATTCCTTTGCCTCCTCTCCCTTCTTTCTCCCTCCATTTTTTGCTCCTTTTCCTATTTGCAAAAGATATCATGACTTTAATCCCAGTATTCAGAAGACCTAGGATCATTGTAAGTTTGAGACCACACTGGGATACATAGTGGGTTCAAAGCCAGCCTGAACTAAATAGATCAGAGACAAACAAAAAAATACACCCCCCATAAAACAAAACCAAAAAATCCCTATCTTCTTATTTCCTATTAGTTACCTTTTTTCTTCTTTTTTTAAAATTTTATTTAAAGAGAAAAAAACCCCAAATAAAGGGTAGCAACAATAGAGAATTCCAAGGAAAAAAGGAAAAGAACCAAAAAAAA